>JAVSCE010009952.1:0-55906 GCA_032199065.1 Smutsia gigantea
ATGCCTAGTAATTTTTGTTTCCATGCTAGACATTTAATTTTCTCTTGTTGTGTCCTGGATACTTTTGTATTTCCTCTGAATATTATTGAATTTTATTTTGGGATGTAGTTAAATTACCAATTTAATACTTCTTGATCTTGCTTTTGATACTTGTTAGGTGGGACCAGAGCAGTACTTAACCTAGGGATAGTTTCCCCCAGTACTGACACAAAATCATTCTGCACACTTTACTGAGATAATGTGAATTATGAAGGTTCTCACTCGGCTGATAAGAACAGAATGAGAATTCTTCCTGTCATTGTGTGGCCTCCAGGGATTGTACTTTCTAAGCCTCTCTTGTGATTCTTTTTCCAGCCTTAGTTTCCTCACACACATGAGCTAGTCAGTACTCAGCTGAACACTGGAGAAGGACCCTCTATAGATCTCTTGAGCTCTCTTTCTGAGCAGCTCTCTCATCTTTGGTACTTCATCCTGGTAACACTAGCTACCTTGGCCTCCCTGTACTCCCATATCTGTGTCTTCACCTCATCAAGACCATGGGGCTCTGCCTGGCTTCCCATTTCTCCTTTCTGAGCCACAGCCTAGAAACTCTCATAAGATAGTAAGGTGGGCCAATGCAGAACTTAGGATTGTTTTCTATCTCTCAGAGATCACTGCTGTTTGTTGCCTGATGTACATTGTCTTGAAAACCATTCTTTTATATATTTTGTCTGGTTTTTTAGTTGGATCAAGCAGGAGGTAAATCTGTTACTCTAGTGGAAGTCAAATAGTCTATAGTTACCTTTTTATCTTTAGATAATGTAGTAAATTTCCATATACTAATCTGTCAACTTCATAAATGAATCAGTGTCTTAAGTCTCCCTATGAAATGTGAAAAAATTTGCACTGCAGTAACACCTCCCTTTTTGATTTCCTGTTTAGGGCACATTGTGAATTTTTTCCCCAAATTATTATCATCAAATTATTATTATTTTAAGAGTGTGTAACTCCTCTTTCAAGATTTATAATGATTTCATCTTGTGTTGTAACTGTAGTTTAGTAGTTGCTAGGATTTATTTCTATGTTTAACTTAATGCAGATCACTACTAGTTTCCTTTATACCTTAATTTCTCCATGCATAAATTCATTATTTTCATTCTTCCATTGGTTGTAAAGTCCACTGTGAAGGCAGGATGTTTGTGCCACTTACCTTTGTGAATTTGCATTGGCTGGTAATCCAAGCTTTCTAGCATTCAGACATACCAGAATAGATCAGTCTCTCCAGGGTGGATTCATACTGCCCAATTTCACAAAAGATTTATAAGGATTCTAGTATGCTGTTTTGTTTGTTTACAATGAAAATTTAGCTCCTTTCAAAACAAAGATACTTAACATTCTCTGCTTTGTATATTGAGTCTCAGTAGGAAATTTACATAGCAGGTCAAATTTTAATCCAAAGTTTCAAGGTTCTTGTGTAATCACAGCAAGGTAGCTGTGGGAAGTGAGTTGTATTTTTAAAATATTTGTAGACATCAGGTTCAAAATGCCCACCTCCACTTTAGAGATGACCCTACTGTGTGTTCCCAGGACCTGATGCTGGGGCATCTCCTTTCCTGGGTATCCTCCCAGCAGTAGCCTCTGACTTCTGTTTAGTCTGTTTCTTTGCTAACCTGATGCCTTCTATATTTACATCATTCTATCAGCTTCAACTTTGGCTTTGTAACAATACAGGAACAATTTTATTGTTTGTCCAGTGATTGGTCTTAGAAATGTTTTATCTTTAAGATTTTTTTGATACACTTCAAATCTCTTCCATTGAGTTGAGTCTTAGTTTTACTCTCTCAGTTTTGGGGGAACGTTGCAGTTACCTCTCTGACAATGATCTCTTTCTCTGAATGCTTACCTGCTATTTGCTTTTTGTTCCTTCCTTGTTCTGCTGTTCTCTTTTATAATAATGGTCTTGTTTTCCCAACTGTCAGCTACAGAGAGATGCCCTATATGTATTTGCATTCTACTTAGTATTTAGCACATCTTGTACAGAGAAGGTCTTCAGCAGATATTTGTCAATAGGAGTGAAAAGATAGATTTTGATCCCCTTCTGTTCTTTGGCACCTGAATGCCCAGATCTGGACTCATGTTCCATGTGTTCTTTATTTATTTATTTTTAATATAATTTATTTTATTATCATTAATCTACAATTACATGTGCAATATTACGGTTATTAAACAACCCCTTCATCAGGTCCCCCCCACCAACCCCATTACAGTCACTGTCCATCAGCGTAGTGAGATGCTATAGGATCACTACTTGTCTTCTCTGAGTTGTACTGCCCTCCCTGTGCCCCCCTAACATTATATCTGCTAATCGTAATGCCCCTTTTTCCCTCTTATCCCTCCCTTCCCGCCCATTTTCCCCAGTCCCTTTCCCTTTGGTAACTATTAGTCCGTTCTTGGGTTCTGTGAGTCTGCTGCTGTTTGTTCCTTCAGTATTTTTTCTTTGTTCTTATACTCCACATATGAGTGAAATCATTTTTGATACTTGTCTTTTTCGGCTTGGCTTATTTCACTGAGCATAATACCCTCTAGCTCCATCCATGTTGTTGCAAATGGTAGGATTTGTTTTCTTCTTATGGCTGAATAATATTCCATTGTGTATATGTACACATCTTCTTTATCCATTCATCTACTGATGGACACTTAGGTTGCTTCCATTTCTTGGCTATTGTAAATAGTGCTGCGATAAACATAGGGGTGCATCTGTCCTTTTCAAAGTGGGCTGCTGCATTCTTAGGGTAAATTCCTAGGAGTGGAATTCCTGGGTCAAATGGTATTTCTATTTTGAGTTTTTTGAGGAACCTCCATACTTCTTTCCACAATGGTTGAACTAATTTGCATTCCCACCAGCAGTGTAGGAGGGTTCCCTTTTCTCCACATCCTCGCCAACATTTGTTGTTGTTTGTATTTTGGATGTTGGCCATCCTCACTGGTGTGAGGTGATATCTCATTGTGGTTTTAATCTGCATTTCTCTGATGATTAGCGATGTGGAGCATATTTCATGTGCCTGTTGGCCATCTGAATTTCTTCTTTGGAGAAGTGTCTATTCATGTCCTCTGCCCATTTCTTAATTGGATTATTTGCTTTTGTTTGTTGAGGTGCGTGAGTTCTTTATATATTTTGGATGTCAACCCCTTATCAGATATGTCATTTATGAATATATTCTCCCATACTGTAGGATGTCTTTTGTTCTACTGATGGTGTCCTTTGCTGTACAGAAGCTTTTCAGCTTGATATAGTCCCACTTGTTCATTTTTGCTTTTGTTTCCCTTGCCCAGGGAGATACGTTCATGAAGAAGTTGCTCATGTTTATGTCCAAGAGATTTTTGCCTATGTTTTTTTCTAAGAGTTTTATGGTTTCATGACTTACATTCAGGTCTTTGATCCACCTTGAGTTTACCTTTGAGTATGGGGCTAGACAGTAGTCCAGTTTCATTCTCTTACATGTAGCTGTCCAGTTTTTCCAACACCAGCTGCTGAAGAGGCTGTCATCTCCCATTGTATATCCAAGGCACTTTTATCAAATATTAATTGACTGTATATGTTTGGGTTAATGTTTGGATTTTCTATTCTGTTCCACTGGTCTGTGGGTCTGTTTTGTGCCAATACCAAATTGTCTTGATTACTGTGGCTTTGTAGTAGAGCTTGAAGTCAGGGAGTGTAATTCCCCCTGTTTTATTCCTCCTTCTCAGGATTGCTTTGGCTATTCGGGGTCTTTTGTGGTTCCATATGAATTTAGAATTATTTGTTCCAGTTCATTGAAGAAAGCTGTTGGTAGTTTGATAGGGATTGCATTGAATCTGTAGATTGCTTTAGGTAGTATAGCCATTTTGACAATATTTATTCTTCCTAGCCAAGAGCATGGGATGCATTTCCATTTGTTAGTGTCCTCTTTAATTTCTCTTAGGAGTGTCTTGTAGTTTTCAGAGTACAGGTCTTTCACTTCCTTCGTTAGGTTTATTCCTAGGTATTTTATTCTTTTTGATGCAGTTGTGAATGGAATTGTTTTTCTGATTTCTCTCTCTGTTAGTTCATCTTTAGTATATAGGAAAGCAACAGATTTCTGTGTGTTAATTTTGTATCCTGCAACTTTGCTGAATTCAGATATTAGTTCTAGTAGTTTTAGAATGGAATCTTTAGGGTTTTTTATGTACAGTATCATGTCATCTGCAAATAGTGACAATCTGACTTCTTCTTTACCAATCTGGATGTCTTGTATGTCTTTGTTTTGTCTGATTGCTGTGGCTAGGACCTCCAGTACTATGTTGAATAACAGTGGAGAGAGTGGGCATCCTTGTCTTGTTCCCGATCTTAGATGAAAAGCTTTCAGCTTCTCGCTGTTAAGTATGATGTTAGCTGTGGGTTTGTCATATATAGCCTTTATGATGTTGAGGTACTTGCCCTCTATACCCATTTTGTTGAGTTTTAATCATGAATGGATGCTGAATTTTGTGAAATGCTTTTTCAGCATCTATGGAGATGATCATGTGGTTTCTGTTGATGTGGTGGATCATACGGATGGATTTTCAAGTGTTGTACCATCCTTGCATCCCTGAGATGAATCCCACTTGATCATGGTGTATGATCCTCTTGATGTATTTTTGAATTCGGTTTGCTAATATTTTGTTGAGTATTTTTGCATCTACGTTCATCAGGGATATTGGTCTGTAATTTTCTTTTTTGGTGAGGTCTTTGCCTGGTTTTGGTATTTGAGTGATGCTGGCTTCATAGAATGAGTTTGGAAGTATTCCCTCCTCTTCTATTTTTGGGAAAACTTTAAGGAGAATGGGTGTTATTTCCTCTCTATATGTCTGGTAGAATTCAGAGGTGAATCCATCTGGTCTGGCGGTTTTGTTCTTCGTAATTTTTTTATTACCACTTCAATTTCGTTGCTGGTGATTGGTCTGTTTAGTTTTTTTGTTTTTTTGTTTGGTCAGTCTTGGAAGGCTGTATTTTTCTAAGAAGTTGTCCATTTCTTCTAGGTTTTCCAGCTTGTTAGCATATAGAGTCTCATAATATTCTCTTATAATTCTTTGTATTTCTGTGGGGTCTGTCGTTATTTTTCCTTTCTTATTTCTGATTCTGTTTATGTGTGTAGATTCGCTTTTTCTCTTAATGAGTCTGGCTAGGGGCTTATCTATTTTGTTTATTTTTTCAAAGAATCAGCTCTTGGTTTCATTGATTTTTTTTCTATTCTTTTATTCTTCTCAACTTTATTTATTTCTTCTCTGATCTTTATTATGTCCCTCCTTCTGGTGACTTTGGGCCTCATTTGTTCTTCTTTTACCAATTTCAGTAATTGTGTCTTTAGACTATTCATTTGGGAATGTTCTTCCTTCTTTAAATAGGCCTGAATTGCAATATACTTTCTTCTTAGAGCTGCCTTTGCTGCGTCCCACAGAAGTTGTGGCTTTGTGTTGTTGTTGTCATTAGTCTCCATATATTCTTTGATTTCTGTTTTGATTTGGTCGTTAACCCATTGATTAATAAGAGAATGTTGTTAAGTCTCCATGTATTTGTGAGCCTTTTCATTTTCTTTCTAAAATTTATTTCTAGTTTTATACCTTTGTGATCTGAGAAGTTGGTTGGTAGAATTTCAGTATTTTTGACTTTACTGAGGTTCTTTTTGTGGCCTAGTATGTGGTCTATTCTGGAAGATGTTCCATGTGCACTTGAGAAGAATGTGTATCCTGTTGCTTTTGGGTGTAGAGTTCTGTAGATGTCTGTTAAGTCCATCTGTTCTAGTGTGTTGTTCAGTGCCTCTGTGTCTTTACTGATTTTCTGTCTGGTTGATCTATCCTTTGGAGTGAGTGGTGTGTTGAAGTCTCCTAAAATGAACGCATTGCTGTCTATTTCCTCCTTTAATTCTGTTAGTATTTGTTTCACATATGCCGGCGCTCCTGTATTGGGTGCATATATATTTAAAATGGTTATATCCTCTTGTTGGACTGACCCCTTTATCATTATGTAATGTCCTTCTTTATCTCTTGCTACTTTCTTCGTTTTGAAGTCTATTTTGTCTGATACAAGTACTGCAACACCTGCTTTGTTCTCCTTGTTGTTTGCTTGAAATATCTTTTTCCATCCCTTCACTTTTAGTCTGTGTATATCTTTGGGTTTGAGGTGAGTCTCTTGTAAGCAGCATATAGATGGGTCTTGCTTTTTTATCCATTCAGTAACTCTGTGTCTTTTGATTGGTGCATTCAGTCCATTTACATTAAGGGTGATTATCGATACATATGTACTTATTGCCGTTGCTGGCTTTAGATTCATGGTTACCAAAGGTTCAAGGGTTGCTTCTTTACTATCTAACAATCTAACTTAACTTTCTTGTTAAGTTATTGTAAACACAGTCTGATGTTTCTTTATTTCTCTCCCTTCTTATGCTTCCTCCTCCATTCTTTATATACTAGGTGTTTTATTCTTTGCCTTTAGTTAGTATTTGGATGGTCCGCTTTCTTTGCTATGATTTCATTTTCTCTGGTGACATCTTTTTAGCCTTAGGAGTGCTTCCCTCTAGAGCAGTCCGTTTAAGATGTCCTGTGGAGGTGGTTTATGGGAGGCAAATTCTCTCAGCTTGTTTGGAAATTGTTTAATCCCTCCATCATATTTAAATGATAATCGTGCTGGATACAATATTCTTGGTTCGAGGCCCTTCTATTTCATTATGTTAAATATATCATGTCATTCTCCTCTGGCCTGTAAGGTTTCTGTTGAGAAGTCTGATGATAGTCTGATGGGTTTTCCTTTGTAGGTGATCTTTTTTCTCTCTCTAGCTGCCTTTAATACTCTGTCCTAGTCTTTGATCTTGTCATTTTAATTATTATGTGTCTTGGTGTTGTCTTCCTTGGGTCCCTTGTGTTGGGAGATCTGTGGGCTTCCGTGGACCGCAAGAGTGTTTCCTTCCCCAGTGTGGGAAAGTTTTCAGCAATTATTTCTTCAAAGACACTTTCTATCCCTTTTTCTCTCTTCTTCCTCTGGTACTCCTATAATGCGAATATTGTTCCATTTGGATTGGTCATACAGTTCTCTTAATATTCTTTCATTCCTACAGATCCTTTTATCTCTCTCTGCCTCAGCTACTCTGTATTCCTGTTCTCTGATTTCTATTCCATTAACAGCCTCTTGCATCTCGTGCAGTCTGGTGCTAAGCCCGTTGATGGCTATTCTCATTTCTGCATTGTCTTTCCTGACTTCCTTCACTTCCTCCCTCAGCTCTTGCATATTTCTCTGTAGATCCATCAGCATGGTTATGACTTTTATTCTGAAATCTTTTTCAGGATGACTGTGCATTTCCATCCCTTCAGTCTCCCTCTGTGTTGTTGTCTGGGTCTGGGTGAGCTTGGACTGTACCATATTCCTCTTGTCTTTTCGTGGCGATGGAAATGGTCGCTGGTTGGTGCCATGTATGTCAGCTGGGCTCTTTAAGACCGCCTCGTGAGGTGCCGAGTCCTCTCAGGTGCAGATGCAGGCTGTGCACTCTCCTATATCTTCTCATCTCTCTTTTAGGAATAATTGTATTTGCTGTATTTTCATAGATATGTATGATTTTGGGAGGAGAATTCCGCTGCCCTGCTCACGCCATCGTCTTCCTGGAACCTCCTCCCAAACTTTTGAAGTGGGTTGTATTATGTACCTTATGTTACAGATGAGGAAAGGAGGCTCAGAGAGGGTGAGCCACTTGCCTCACGACACACAGTGAAGTATTGAGCAAAGGATTGAATGGGGTGATCTGACCCCAGACCCCATGCTCATGATCCCTCCAAATGTAATTACTATTTAATGAAGACGCACAATATTTCAGCCATAGTGTGAAGGACTTAGATTCATTGATGGCTTTAATGACCCTTCTTTGTGGATTTAGGACAACACTGGCTGGGGCTGTTTAAAGATCCTAGAAACTCTACCTTCTGGAGGCCCCATCCTACATCATTAAAAAAAAAGAAATGCATTTTTCTTTGCTGTAAATACTTGGAAGACTTTTAAAAAATGTTTTGCCTTTGAAATAATCTAGCTATGAACAACACAATTCGTGATCGGCTGATTTCTCATTCATATTTGGAATTCTTGTCAAGAAAGCATAACTGCAAGTTGTTTCTAAATGGAATTAAATTCTTATGAATACTAGTTTAACAAACGAGGTTGACATAACATTACATTTTGTAGACATTTAATTAAACATTATTGATTATGGCTTTGTAATGTTCTTTTCATACTTGCTAGCCAGTACTTTTTGTTTTTCAGTCTTAAATGGGTCCCTTGCCCTTGAGTGGACTTAGAGACCCAGCCCTGGCTATGGGCCTAAAGAATGGAGGGCCATGTTCCCAGCCATCCTCCATGGCTGCTCGGTCCCTACAGCTGACCCCCAGTTGATGGATGGCTCCTGCCCTGGCTGGCTTCACTTCCAGGCTGCTGGTGGCATTTTACAGAGCTTCACCAGGGCTGAAGGGGAAGAGTGGGTCCCTTATGGTGGGCATGGTGTCCCATGTCCCTGCAGAGAGCTCATCATGCAGGTCCTTTGGTTCATGCCAGCAGGTGTGTGGCCTCTGCTTTGCTTTCTGGGAGTGTAAAGGGAGAACCTGCAGGCCGTGGCTTGGTTTTCCCATCTTTGCATCACATGCTCTAGGCTTTGTGGCAGCTCCCATCAGGTTTACCAGGTCCTCTGGGCAGCACAGTGGTTGGGAATCAGATGCCCTACATTCTCATTCCAGCTCTGGCTCTGAATGGACTACTGTGGGCATCCACTTGACCTCTCTAAGCATCTGTGTCATTTGTAAATGATGGTGGTGGTTATTAAGTACCTGCCTCACAGGTGCTGCCCTGAACCTGGCAGCTGTTTGAACCTGAGTCTGCCCAGGCTCCCTCCATGCCTCTCCAGACCCACTGGGCAACAGCCCCCTGAGGTAGACCTGCTGCTGTCCTCTTGGCTCTGGGCTTTCCCATGTCTGCTGCACAAAGTCTTTCTCTGGGGTCTACCTCCTCCCATGGCCCACGCCTCCAAGGGCAAAGGCCTCTTGTCCCAGGTGGCTCTCCAGGCTGCTGGTTGGGCTTCTCAGGCACAGCTCTGGGGTGTCCCTGGACTATGGTGCTGCCTCTCAGCCTCTCTGAGCAGCCCGTCCACAGCACCGCCCCCAAGCAGGCTGGAAGGGTTAGGGCACCTCCCGCCCTCCCCTCTCAGAAGGGTTCACGACACTGCTTTCCCCAAAGAAAGCCTCCTCACAGAACTGTCCCTCTCTCCGTTCCCCTGAAGTGGAATTGAGGCATCCAGGAGTCCCTACAGGTTCTTGGCATGTGTCCTTTGGGGATTCCTCCAGGATGACATGTTCATGCTCACTCTGCCTATGACATCTTAGTGCCTCTACCAGGGAATGCAGACAATCCTGTGGAAAGTGCTACCATCATTCCCATTTTATGGAGAAGGAATAAGACAGAAATGCTAAGTGCCTTGTTTCTGTTCACACTGTTAAGAGGCTGAGCTAGGATGAGAACTCAGTTCGGTGGCGTCAGGCAGCCGTTTGGATTGCTTACATGTTTGTGGCACTGTTTGGGCTGGGCTCAGAGGGTCAGTTCTGCTGGTCTCACTTGTGGCCACTGTGGCTCTAGCCATCGGATGGCCAGATTGGGGCTGATGGTGTGAGATGGCTTTGCTTATGCATTTGATGTTGGGCTGGCTGTGTGCTCTCTTTTATTCCAGGCTTCCCAACATGGTGGCTCAGGGTTTCAGGAGAACTCGAGCAAATTTTGCAAAGCCTCTTGAGGGCTGGGCTTGGAAGTTCCCAAAAGCATTCTTGCCCCATTCCATTGGCCAGAGCAAGTCATGGGCCCACCGAGATTCAAGGGCTGAGGAGCAGGGTGCAGCAGAATGGAGGGGGCCGTGTGACTCTTGTGCGGACAGGAATAGGCCACTGTCTGCAGAGCACTGGAAATTGCAGCGAAGATTAGTCTGTTTTTTGTTATCACTGTGAGCCAGCAGGTCAAAATGGTGCTATAAGACACTGCTCCCGTCACCCCTCCCCCTCAGTAGCTCCCTGGTGGGGAAGAGACTGAGTCTCTGGATGGGGGTGGGGACAAAGTCACAGCACAAAGGGTCTGTGCACACAGGTGGGAAAAACTATTGCAGCCCACCTGGTATCAGTCCCGGGGCAGGACGTGGAGGGAGGTATGGTGAAGAGAGGCTAGGAGGCCCATGGACAGCCCACCCTCCTTCAATTTTCCTTTAGAACCAATGCTGCAGCTTCTGAAGGATGGCAGTACCGTCCTCATCTTTCAAAGTCAGCTAACTATACTGCTGTGAGCTGGTAAAATAATTAATAAATGTCAACATTTGCATGTCGTCTTCATTAAGAAATAAATACCTTTGAATGAAAAAGTGCCTGCCAGCTTACCCATTAATTATCAGAGTACCTCGCACTTTGTGAGGTGGCCCTGTGGTAAAATTAGCCATCAATCATCTTTTGTTGATATGAGACACGGTCTTTCCTTGCAATTCAAGCTGCCAGCCAGGTGAAGGGATGGGTGCCCTTACCTGATTGGAGTGGAAGCAGGGTCACCTTGACTCTCTCTAGACTCTTGGGGTGCCCAGGCAGACAGTTCTGCTTCAGAGGGTGTGTCTATTAATAATACCTTCTGTTCCCTACTCCTTTTGTTAAAAATAAGACATAAAAATGCTTTGTCATATCATGAAATTAACTTGTGATTGATCTTCTATTTCCTGCATCTTGCTAGGCCTTCACATATCCTGCAGACGGTGAGATGGGAGCTCCCAGGCAGGAGCTCTGTCTGTCAATATTGCTTCTCTCTTTATTTCTTTAGTTGTTAAACAAATTTTAAAAAATGATATAGCTCGACTACAAAGTCACAGTAATCAACACAATTTGGTACTGGCACAAGAACAGACCCATAGACCAATGGAACAGACTAGAGAGCCCAAATATAAACCCAAGCATATATGGTCAATTAATATATGATAACGGAGCCATGGACATACAATGGGGAAATGACAGCCTCTTCAAGAGCGGGTGTTGGCAAAACTGGACAGCTACATGCAAGAGAATGAAACTGGTTTATTATCTAACCCCATACACAAAAGTAAACTCAAAATGGGTCAAAGACCTGAATGTAAGTTATGAAACCATATAACTCTTAGAAGACAACATTGGCAAAAATCTCCTGAATATAAACATGAGCAACTTTATCCTGAATGCATCTTCTTGGGCAAGGGAAACAAAATAAAAAATGAATAAACGGGACTACATCATGCTAAAAAGCTTCTGTACAGCAAAGGACACTATCAGCAGAACAAAAAGGCATCCTACAGTATCAGAGAATGTATCTGTAAATGACAAAGCCGACAAGAGGTTAACATACAAAATATATAAAGAACGCCCATGCCTCAATACCCAAAAAACAAATAACCCTATTAAAAAATGGGTGGAGGATATGAACAGACAATTCTCCAAAAAAGAAATTAAGATGGCCAACAGGCACATGAAAAGATGTTCCACATGGCTAATTATCAGGGAAATGCAAATTAAAACCACAATGAGATATCACCTCACACCGGTTAGGATGGCCAACATAGAAAAGAATAGGAACAACAAATGCTGGTGAGGATGTAGAGAAAGGGGAACCCTCCTACACTGCTGGTTGGAATGTAAACTAGTTCAACCATTGTGGAAAGCAGATGGAGGTTCCTCAAAATACTAAAAATAGAAATACTGTTTGACCCAGGAATTCCACTCCTAGGAATTTACCCTAAGAATGCAGGATCCCAGTTTGAAAAAGACATATGCACCCCTATGTTTATCATAGCACTATTTACAATAGCCAAGAAATGGAAGCAACCTAAGTGTCCATCAGTAGATGAATGGATAAAGAAGAGGTGGTACATACACACAAAGGAATATTATTCAGCCATAAGAAGAAAACAAATCCTACCATTTCCAACAACATGGATGGAGCTAGAGGCTATTATGCTCTGTGACATAAGCCAGGTGCAGAAAGACAAGTACCAAATGATTTCACTCATCTGTGGAGCATAAGAACAAAACAAAAACTGAAGGAACAAAACAGCAGCAGACTCACAGAACCCAAGAATGTACTAACAAGTGACAGGGAAGATGGCGGCGTGAGCAGGGCAGCAGAAATCTCCCCAAACCATATATATTTATGAAAATACAACAAATACAACTATTCCTACAAGAGGCACCAGAAGATACAGGACAGCACCCAGCCTACATCTACACCTGAGAGGACTCGGCACCCTGCAAGGCGGATAAGATATGGAGCTGCGTCCCGGCAGGACCGGAGCACCCCCCCCACCCTAGCGCACTGGTGGGAGGAGAGGATTCAGAGCCGGGAAGGAGTGGAAGTACAGGCCCGCAAAATAACCACCCCAGTGATCTGCGCCGGGAGCACTGACACACATCGCGCGGTATATCGGAGATTGGAGAGACTGAGAGTACAGGATCTGAGCCAGGGAACACACCGGGTCCTCACAGCCGGCTCCCTGGGACAAAAGAAAAGTGTGTACTTTTTTTAGCGGTCTTAAAGAGATAGGGGCCCAACGGAGGAGCATGATCATCCCAGGACACACAGCCCAGCAGGCTGGGAGTCCTCAGGAATTTCGGACCCCTTGGGTGGCGACCGGGAAAAAGTAGCCTCACTGAGACTTCCCACAGAGATCAGTAGCCTCCCGTTTGTTCCCACCCTGGCCAGAGCTACAAAGGGCCCTGCAGAGCAGCGCGGCTGCAGCTGCGGAATAGTGGAGCAACAGAGGCACCTACAGCATCCTCACAGAATCTACTCCCAGCGGGCGTCTCTTTGTTTTGTTTTTTGGTGTTTTTTTTCTGTTTTCTTTTCTTTCTTTTTTTTTTAAGTCTTAAAGAGCCCAGCTGACATACGTGGCACCTACCAGCGACCACTTCTATCACCACGAAAAGACAGAGGAATATGGTACAAACAAAGCTTATCCAGACGCAGATACCAGAGAGGGAGTCTGAAGGGATGGAAATGCACAATCTTCCTGAAAATGAATTCAGAATAAAAGTCAAAACCATACTGATGGATCTACAGAGAAATATGCAAGAGCTGAGGGAGGAAGTGAGGAAAGACAATGCAGAAATTAGACAAGCCATCGACAAGCTAAGCAGCAGACTGGACGAAATGCAAGAGACTGTTAATGGAATAGAAATCAGAGAACAGGAATACAGAGAAGCTGAGGCAGAGAGAGATGAAAGGATCTGTAGGAATGAAAGAATATTAAGAGAACTGTGTGACCAATCCAAATGGAACAATATTCGCATTATAGGAGTACCAGAGGAAGAAGAGAGAGAAAAAGGGATAGAAAGTGTCTTTGAAGAAATAATTGCTGAAAAGTTCCCCACGCTGGGGAAGGAAATAGTCTCGCAGTCCACGGAAGCCCACAGATCTCCTAACACAAGGGACCCAACAAAGACAACACCGAGACACATAATAATTAAAATTGCAAAGATCAAAGATAAGGACAGAGTATTAAAGGCAGCTAGAGAGAGAAAAAAGATCACCTACAAAGGAAAACCCATCAGATTATCATCAGACTTCTCAACAGAAACCTTATAGGCCAGAAGAGAATGGCATGATATATTTAACGTAAAGAAACAGAAGGGCCTCGAACCAAGAATACAGTATCCAGCACGATTATCATTTAAATATGACGGAGGGATTAAACAATTTCCAAACAAGCTGAGAGAATTTGCCTCCCATAAACCACCTCTACAGGACATCTTAAACGTACTGCTCTAGAGGGAAGCACTCCTAAGGCTAAAAAGATGTTACCACAGAAAATGAAATCATAGCAAAGAAAGCGGACCATCCAAATACTAACTAAAGGCAAAGAATAAAACACCTAGTATATAAAGAATGGAGGAGGAAGAATAAGAAGGGAGAGAAATAAAGAAACATCAGACTGTGTTTACAATAACTTAACAAGAAAGTTAAGTTAGATTGTTAGATAGTAAAGAAGCAACCCTTGAACCTTTGGTAACCATGAATCTAAAGCCAACAATGGCAATAAGTACATATGTATCGATAATCACCCTTAATGTAAATGGACTGAATGCACCAATCAAAAGACACAGAGTTACTGAATGGATAAAAAAGCAAGACCCATCTATATGCTGCTTACAAGAGACTCACCTCAAACCTAAAGATATACACAGACTAAAAGTGAAGGGATGGAAAAAGATATTTCATGCACACAACAAGGAGAACAAAGCAGGTGTTGCAGTACTTGTATCAGACAAAATAGACTTCAAAACGAAGAAAGTAGCAAGAGATAAAGAAGGACATTACATAATGATAAAGGGGTCAGTCCAACAAGAGGATATAACCATTATAAATATATATGCACCCAATACGGGAGCGCCAGCATATGTGAAACAAATACTAACACAATTAAAGGAGGAAATAGACAGCAATGCGTTCATTTTAGGAGACTTCAACACACCACTCACTCCAAAGGATAGATCATCCAGACAGAAAATCAGTTAAGACACAGAGGCACTGAACAACACACTAGAAAACAGATGGACCTAACAGACAACTACAGAACTCTACACCCAAAAGCAACAGGATACACATTCTTCTCAAGTGCACATGGAACATTTTCCAGAATAGACCACATACTAGGCCACAAAAAGAACCTCAATAAATTCAAAAATATTGAAATTCTACCAACCAACTTCTCAGATCACAAAGGTATAAAACTAGAAATAAATTTTAGAAAGAAAACAAAAAGGCTCACAAATACATGGAGACTTAACATTCTCCTAATTAATCATTGGGTTAACGACCAAATCAAAACAGAAATGAAAGAATATATGGAGACTAATGACAACAACAACACAAAGCCACAACTTCTGTGGGATGCAGCAAAGGCAGTTCTAAGAAGAAAGTATATTGCAATCCAGGCCTATTTAAAGAAGGAAGAACATTCCCAAATGAATAGTCTAAAGACACAATTACTGAAGTTGGTAAAAGTAGAACAAATGAGGCCCAAAGTCACCAGAAGGAGGGACATAATAAAGATCAGAGAAGAAATAAAGTTGAGAAGAATAAAAGAATAGAAAAAAAATCAATGAAACCAAGAGCTGATTCTTTGAAAAAATAAACAAAATAGATAAACCCCGAGCCAGACTCATTAAGAGAAAAAGCGAATCTACACACATAAACAGAATCAGAAATGAGAAAGGAAAAATAAAGACAGACCCCACAGAAATACAAAGAATTATAAGAGAATATTATGAGACTCTGTGTGCTAACAAGCTGGAAAACCTAGAAGAAATGGACAACTTCTTAGAAAAATACAGCCTTCCAAAACTGACCAAACAGGAAACAGAAAAACTAAACAGACCAATCACCAGCAATGAAAATGAAGTGGTAATCAAAAAAGTACGAAGAACAAAACCGCCAGACCAGATGGATTCACCTCTGAATTCTACCAGACATATAGAGAAGAAATAACACCCATTCTCCTTAAAGTTTTCCCAAAAATAGAAGAGCAGGGAATACTTCCAAACTCATTCTATGAAGCCAGCATCACTGTAATACCAAAACCTGGAAAAGACCTCACCAAAAAAGAAAATTACAGACCAATATCCCTGATGAACGTAGATGCAAAAATACTCAACAAAATATTAGCAAACCCAATTCAAAAATACATCAAGAGGATCATACACCATGATCAAGTGGGATTCATCCCAGGGATGCAAGGATGGTACAACACTCAAAAATCCATCAACATCATCCACTGTATCAACAAAAAGGAGAACAAAAACCACATGATCATCTCCATAGATGCTGAAAAAGCATTTGACAAAATTCAGCATCCATTCATGATTAAAACTCTCAACAAAATGGGTATAGAGGGCAAGTACCTCAACATCATAAAGGCCATATATGACAAACCCACAGCTAACATCATATTTAACAGCAAGAAGCTGAAAGCTTTTCATCTAAGATCAGGAATAAGACAGGAATGCCCACTCTCTCCACTGTTATTCAACATAGTACTGGAGGTCCTAGCCATGGCAATCAGACAAAATAAAGAAATACAAGACATCCAGATTGGTAAAAAAGAAGTCAAATTGTCACTATTTGCAGATGACATGATATTGTACATAAAATTCCCTAAAGACTCCACTCCAAAACTACTAGAACTAATATCTGAATCCAGCAAAGTTGTAGAATATAAAATTAACACACAGAAATCTGTTGCTTTCCTATACACTAACAATGAAGTAAAAGAAAGAAATCAGAAAAACAATTCCATTCCCAATTGCATCAAAAAGAATAAAATACCTCGGAATAAACCTAATGAAGGAAGTGAAAGACCTATTCTCTGAAAACTACAAGACACTCCTAAGAGAAATTAAAGAGGACACTAACAAATGGAAATTCATTCCATGCTCTTGACTAGGTAGAATAAATATTGTCAAAATGGCTGTACTACCTAAAGCAATCTACAGATTCAATGCAATCCCTATCAAAATACCAACAGCTTTCTTCAATGAACTGGAACAAATAATTCTAAAATTCATGTGGAACCACAAAAGACCCCGAATGGCCAAAGCAATCCTGAGAAGGAGGAATAAAACATGGGGAATTACACTCCCTGACTTCAAGCTCTACTACAAAGCCACAGTAATCAAGACAATTTGGTATTGGCACAAAAACAGACCCACAGACCAGTGGAACAGAATAGAAAATCCAAACATTAATCCAAACATATACAGTCAATTAATATTTGACAAAGGAGCCTTGGATATACAATGGGGAGATGACAGCCTCTTCAGCAGCTGGTGTTGGAAAAACTGGACAGCTACATGTAAGAGAATGAAACTGGACTACTGTCTAACCCCATACACAAAAGTCAACTCAAAGTGGATCAAAGACCTGAATGTAAGTCATGAAACCATAATACTCTTAGGAAAAAACAGGCAATAATCTCTTGGACATAAACATGAGCGACTTCTTCATGAACGTATCTCCCCGGGTAAGGGAAACAAAAGCAAAAATGAACAAGTGGGACTATATCAAGCTGAAAAGCTTCTGTACAGCAAAGGACACCATCAGTAGAACAAAAAGACATCCCACAGTGTGGGAGAATATATTCATAAATGACGTATCTGATAAGGGGTTGACATCCAAAATATATAAAGAACTCACGCACCTCAACAAACAAAAAGCAAATAATGCAATTAAGAAATGGGTAGAGGACATGAATAGACATTTCTCCAAAGAAGAAATTCAGATGGCCAAGAGGCACATGAAAATATGCTCCACATCACTAATCATCAGAGAAATGCAGATTAAAACCACAATGAGATATCACCTCACACCAGTGAGGATGGCCAACATCCAAAACACAAACAACAACAAATGTTGGCGAGGATGTGGAGAAAAGGGAACCCTCCTACACTGCTGGTGGGAATGCAAATTAGTTCAACCATTGTGGAAAGCAGTATGGAGGTTCCTCAAAAAACTCAAAATAGAAATACCATTTGACCCAGGAATCCCACTCCTAGGAATTTACCCTAAGAATGCAGGAGCCCAGTTTGAAAAAGACAGATGCACCCCTATGTTTATCACAGCACTATTTACAATAGCTAAGAAATGGAACCAACCTATGTGTCCATCAGTAGATGAATGGATAAAGAAGAGGTGGTAAATATACCAAATGGAATGTTATTCTGCCATAAGAAGAAAACAAATGCTACCATTTGCAACAACATGGATGGAGCTAGAGGGTATTATGCTTAGTGAAATAAGCCTAGCTGAAAAAGAAGTATTAAATGATTTCACTCATATGTGGGGTATAAGAACAAAGAGAAAAAGTGAAGGAACAAAACAGCAGCAGACTCACAGAACCCAAGAACGGACTAATAGTTACCAAAGGGAAAGGGACTGGGGAAGATGGGTGGGAAGGGAAGGACAAGGGGGAAAAGGGGGCATTACGATTAGCAGTTGTAATGTTGGGGGGCCACGGGGAGGGCTGTACCCCTCAGAGAAGACACGTAGTGATTCTGTAGCATCTCACTACGCTGATGGACAGTGACTGTAATGGGGTTGGTGGGGGGGACCTGATGAAGGGGGCAGTTTAATAAGCATAATATTGCACATGTAATTGTAGATTAATGATACCAAAATAAATTATATATATAAACAAAGAATGGACTAACAGTTGCAGAATGGGAAGGAACTGGGGAGGGTGGGTGGGAAGAGAGGGAGGAGGGGAATTAGTGGCATTATGATTAGCATACATAACGTAGGGGCCGGGCACGGGGAAGGCAGTATAGCACAGAGAAGACTAGTGATTCTGTAGCATCTTACTACACTGATGGACAGTGACTGTAATGGGGTATGTGGTGGGGACTTGATAATGGGGGAATCTAGTAACCACAATGTTGCTCTTGTGATTGTGTATTAATGATACCAAAATAAAAATAAATAAATAAATAAATAAAAATGTTAAAAAATAAAATGTAACACAAAAAAGGTGCCTTAAAGGTAATAGTGAGGTTTTTTAAATTATCATAACCACACAGGTAGGTTGAAAATGGGCTGTTGCTGGCCTCCCAGGAGTACTTGCATCCATCCCCTTCCTAGTTACACCCTTCTCCTTTGCCTAAAGGGAACCACTCTCCCGACTTTCATGGTTACCACTTAAGTTGTACCACTTAAGTGTGAATCCTTAAATGCCAAATTGCAGTTCCATCTGTGTTTGACCTGTGTATCATTGCAGGGAATGTTTGCTCGCCTCATATCTGTGAAGTTCTTCTGTATTGTCAGGTGCATTTCCGGTGTGTTCCCTTTCCCTACAGTGCTCCACGGGAGGACGCACCACAGTTTACTGGCCCCTTCCCCTCGTGGTGCACATTTGCTTCAGGCTGATAATGCTGTGTGACTGCTCTTGCAAGTGTCTTTTACATATTATGCACTGTGCGAGGCCACTTCTTGGTAGTGCCATTTCTATGAGTAGGGTCTTTGGGTCACACAGGAGCTTACTTAGTAGCGATTCTGCAAATGGGTTTCCGAAGTGACTGAGCCCTTTGCACCCCTGCAAGAACACTTGGGATCTTCTGCTGCTCCTCCTTTCCAGCACTTGGTGTTATCAGTTCTTTACATTTTAGCCATTCAGGTGAGTGTTGTGATATCTCATTGTGGTTAGTGTGTATTTCCCTCATGATTAATGATACTAAGTACCTTTTCATAAGCTTGCTGGCCCTTTGGACATCCTCTTCTGTGGAATATCTGTTCAAGTGTCTTGCCCTTTTTTCAACTGGATTCTCTGTGTTTCCGTTTAACTTTTAATTCATTTTTAGTAGTTTCATGTCTAATCTTTCACACATACAATCTTTATCACTTATATGTGTTTAAGTTACATCCTCCCACCTGGTTTGTCTCTTCCTGATCCTCTGCTTATCAAAGCAGAAGTTCTTAATTTAAATGTATTCCAACTAATCTCTCATTTCCTTCCTAGTTTGTAGATTTTCTTGAAAGTTCATAACTTTCTTGGTCATAAATATATTCTCCTGTACTATTTTCTAAAAGTTAAAAAAAATTTTTTGTCTTTCATATTTTTTTGTCTATTTTTGTTCTTTTTAAATTGTTTCATATTTAGGTTTACAGTCCACCTGGAACTGATTTTTGTGAATGGGGTGAGGGAGTTTAAAGTTCAGGGTTCCCCACGTATAATGTATATCCAGGTAACCCAGAGCCTTTATTGGGAAAAGCGTCTTTCCCCGTTACTCTGATATATATATAGCCCGAGGCCCTGCTTGCCCCAGGCCGTCCCCTCACTGAGCACAGCAAGTGTTCTGGATTAGGACAGTGTGTGTTCTGCCATGTGGGGGAATCCTCTAAGGGGATTCTCAACTCAGTACTGAGTCTGAGGCCCTTCCTGGCCCCTCTTCCCACCTCCCACCGAGGTCAGCCCTGCCTGGGGCTGACTCTCTCCCTGCATCTCCACTCCCTCCCTTCTCACCCCTCCTGGGCATCTCCCATCAGCACCTGTGTGTCTGACCCCTCCTGGCATCAGGGATCCTGGGGGCACCTGAGCTAACAGGGAGAGGGCAGCCCCCAGAGGAAGAGTCGCTCTGAAGCCCAGGCATCAGTGGGCTGGTCTCCACTGGGGGCAGGCGAGACTGACGTGGGGGACTTTCTGGAGGAGGAGTGACAGAAGGTGTGGGGTGTAGAGGAGCCTCAGAAGTGAGGCCAGAGCACTGCCCAGGCAGCTCTCTGGAGGGGCCACCAATGACAGCAGCTCTGTGCTAACTAAGCGATTTTGTGACCCAAATTAGCAGTGGTGGTAAGTGCATTTGTGTTGGGCTTTATTGACCTCTGAAAGTCACTTGAAGGGGTGGAAAGGGAGCGTTGGGCAGGGGGTGGGGGACTCCCCTCTCTTTTCCTGCTCTCTTTTCTGCTGACTCCCTCTCCAGACAGCCTTTCTTCACTTCTGTTTCCGCAGGCTCAAGACTCCACTGAAGAATGAGTCAGCTTAGGCCATTTTTGGTCCAGGTAAAGGTCGAGGTAGTGTCAGCAGCTGGCAAGCCTTGTGCAGTGGCAGGTGTGGGTGTCTGGGTGAGGAGGGTCTGGAATACACATTTGTCTCACTGGGTGCCAGTGTATTTCATAATACTTAGGGGTGCCGGCTTGTTGGGGAGGTCATCCAGGGGATGTGATGCTGGACCCAGGTAATCGTGTGCTAGACTCGGATACTGGGGGCTCCTCACCCCCGGCCCCATCCTGGGAATGTTCGCCTGCCTGCTGTTCCCACAGTGAGACCCAGGTTCAAGGATGCAACCCTGAGAGAGCAATGTGCTGTCGGGATTATCTGGGCTGAACCCTGTTAAGGGCCCTGTGTGAACCTCTGAGATTCACTGGGTGAGCTTGGAGATCTGCTCCTTCTGTGGCTGCCCAAGACAAGCTCGTATATGCCTCCTTGCTTATCACACCTGCTGCCCACCCATCTGGAGTCGCCACCTCTTTCCTGGTCTCTTCCTGCCTCCCACATACAGGGCCCGTTTGAAAACTGTTAAAAAGAAAAATCGCAGGACTATAATGGGGTCACTTAAAGTTAGGATTCCCACAAACCAAGATTGAACATCTAACCTAATTGCAGTTTCCACCCCCTCAGGAATGTATCCTTTAAGTGGCCAAACTAGAATTTCCTGGGGTCATCCCAGGGAGGTCCTTCCCCCTTGGGTGGGCAGTCTTTCTAAACAGTGCATGCCCTGCCAGTGGAGTCCTTTCTTTTTTTAATGTTCTCTCTGCCTTTAAAAGGCCCTCCTGTCCTGTGGTCCTGCAGACATCACCACCTGCTAGAGAGGAGGCTGCCTGATTCATGACTTGTTACTAAAACCAATCAGCTCTTCAAATTTACTCGGTTGAATTTTGGTTCTGAACAGAATCAACATGACGGGGTGAAATGTTGGCTTTTAGGGCTTACGGATAAATTATATCACTGTCAGAGAGGGGAGAGTCACGACGTAAAGTGCAGAGGTGTGTGACAGCGAGAAGGAAAGACTTGTAGCTGTGTTGGCAGAGGGACAGGGACACATGGAAGCGTTTTAGATGCGGTGCACACTGTGTGCGTTTGTGCTCTGCCGTGGATGCTGTCCTGCAGAAGAGACTTGGTGGAGGGGAGACAGGAGTGAAAGCAGTCTAATCAGAACGATTCCAGAGAACCTGGGACCCTCGGGACTTGCAGCCGTTGCTACGGGCTCTGTGGGGTTGACATCAAGCACTCCTGATGGCACAGACGCTCTGTCTCAGAAGGGAGTGAGACTTTGGGTTCCTTTCCATTCTAGGATTGGACAGGCAGGTATTTTATCTAAAAGAGCCAGATGGTTCAGGGGAGTTTCTAACTTTGTACTCTTGGGTACCAGGTTTCAGACTAAATTTGGGCTCTCGCTTCCCGCTTTCCTGTTGGCCCCGGAGTGAGAATAGCCTCTCGTTGGCTGCCATCTGGTCCCGCCAAGGCTCTCTGCTGCGTGGTGTCTCCAAATATCTTCCCACAGAGAGGACAGAATCTCAAACAAAATGTCTAAGATGGATATGTGCTCTTCTAACACGGGATCCCTAAGTGGGATCCTGGAGAGGAATAGGTCTCCATGTTGAAAGGGTCCTTGTGCCATGCGTCACCCACGTACTGATTTGTGGAGTGGGCCCCTGGGGGGCCACATGCTGAGCTGTGCCCTACATGGGGTGGTCCCTTAGATCTTAGCTTTCCTGAAACTTCCTTTTCTGAGCAAGCGGGCTCTGATGCTGAATATCCGTCATGTATCACCAACACATATTTGTAATGCCTGCTGTGTGCGCTGAGGCCCAAAGTGGCAGAAGAACCAGTCACTATCAGTTTGGAACCCGTATTTGTTTTTTTTCTAAGATGACCGAAATAGAGAATGATTTCGCTTTAACTACAACGTTGATTATTTTAAGGAAAGTAATCCATTATTATTTCCACCAGGACTGTTTCTGGATGGAAGACCATACCTGGGCTCGTGGAGACCTTAGGACAAATCGCCCATCAGCTGCTTGACTTCCCACCTGCACCCCTGCCCCTGAGGACCCAGCTCTTTCATCCTGGCGCACACAGGTCGAAATGGTCCTCAAGAGCTGCCTGGACGCGGATGAGTCACAAAATGGGCCCTTCGACTGAGGGGCTGAGAGAATTGGTGGAGGCGTCACACGTGGCTTGCCTCGGGACATCTGGAGTTTATGTGCGAGCTGTGGGCCCTTCCCCATAAGCCCCAGACGGCAGAGCCGCTCGCCCCTGGGTGGGGCCGCCTTCTACCAGGACGCGTGTCACCAGGAGTGGTTACAGAGAAACAAGCCTGTGGCGATGCCAGGATGATACGGTGCTGTTGGCCCCCAACCGGCTCTGGCCCGGGAGCCCGCAGCAGGTGGTGCTGGATAGGGCGGTGGATGGTTTATGACCTAAGCGCGAAGGCCATCTCCCTGGCTCCTGCTTCTCCTCCATCTCGTGTTACACATGCCCCTCAGGCCACGTGTGACCAGATTTGGAAATGGAAAGCTCACTTGATTCAATTCAGCAGAGGTTTTCTCAGTAACACCAGGCAAGTACAAACCCCCAGTGAATTTTGCGGAGCCTGGAGGCTCTGGTTAATATATACCAGGGGAATTTCTAAGGTAATAGATCTAGTGTGTGTGGGCCCACTGCAAATGCTGCCTCTTGAGGATATTTTAAACAGTTCTTGTAATTGCGGTTTAAGTTTTTATCATCCAGCTGCACACCTTGAGTCACTGTCCAGAGTCCCAGCCACCCCTCCTGGCCTGCATCATAGGTGCAGTCAAGTGTGTTCTTGTGGCAGAAGTGCAAGGCACAGGGGAAAATATAGGCAAGGTGTCTGAATCCTGACGTTTGGCTCCTAAGGGAGATGGCTGTCCATTCTGGGCTTGTTCAGCAGCTTGAAGCCTGGCAGCATGAAGCCAGTGCTGCCCTTCTTGTGTCTTTGCTTCAGGCTCTCTGGGCGAGTTGCTGTCTTGTCCATGGAGCTGGGCCCTTGGCCACTGCCCCTGCCTTCTGCGGCTTGGGGCTTTCTCTCTGCACTTCCTGCCCCTACCCCCACCCCTCTTGTCAGGCCAACTCCCACCCCTCTTTGGAGTCTGAGTTAGATGGGGCTTCCCCTGGGATGGCTTTTCTGAGTCCAAGACCTGGGGGCAGCCAGCCCCTCCTATCACACCAGTGATCACCCGTTGTGTCTTTCCCCTTCTAAGATGTAGTCACTGCAAGGCAGGACTGTGTTTATTTTTTCCTGCACGGAGCCTGGCACACAGCGGGTGCTCAGTGATGGCCAGGTCTGGCAGCCCTCTCCTGCCCTTCCTTCTGGTTCACGTGCTCCCCCTTCCAGATGCCAGAGGAAACACAGTCCTTTCTGGCCTGGGTTTTTTCTCCTCACTTAATTAGCTCAGAAATGCTGTGGTTTGTCTTTATGCCATACCTGCATGCCGCTTCTCTGAATCTGTTTGAAAGGACTAATAAAACCTTGTATGTGATATTTGTTTGTTTTCCAAGCTGCTTCATGGTTATGGAAGGAAAAAATCCAAAATTGCAGGGAAAGGACCAGCATCAGAGCCTTTATTACTTAAATGTCAACATTACCTGCAACTCTTTGGTTTGGGGCTTTTGGGTGACAGATGTCTTCCAATTGATTTAGGGATTTATAGCATGTGGGCTGGAAGATAACCCAAAAGCGGGCATTGAGCATTATTATCTTGACTTCTTTTCTGTCTTCATGCACCTGTTGTGACGCGGCGCCTGGATGAGATGGTGTGCCAGCTGGCCTGCATCCACCCAGCCATGATCTGTGCTCCTCCTGCCTGCAGGCTGTGGCTCTCTCAGAGCGGTTTCCCAAAGAGAACCACTGAGGCAGACAGCAGGCTGGGGGAAGGATGATGCCCCGGGAGATGTTTATTTTTTGAAAAATTGGCGTAACTGACCTGGGCAGTGGGTTGTAAGGTTGGGAGAGAAGCCTTGTGAGTTCTTGGCTTTGTTTTTTTTTTTACATTTTAAATGTATAAGTTTAATGTCAAGTGGATTATATATCTCAAAAAAGCCATTATAAAGAACAAACCATAGTTATTAATACATTGACTATGATTTAAAACAACAGCTTCCAATATTATTTTGACTTGTTCACAGTTCATAATTCCAGACTAGTCCTTGACTTGGAACAGACCTGGAATCCACCCCAGGCATTCCTCAATCTACCAACAAGTGTTGGACTTGCGAGAAAGCCACTATTCAGTTTTACTCAAATTTGTTCTAAAATATTTGTAGTGAAGTAAGTTAGCAGAACAACGGGACCCTCACATGTGCTGGTCCCCAGCTGTGTGTGCTACATGGTTGTCATGCCATCTAGTCATTTTGATTATGTATTGGGTAGCTTCAAAAGGACATTCACAAAGTGCCTGTGATGTGGGGCACTTGTGACAGATGAACACCTGGATCCCCTGCGCCTTACCACCCCCGTGCCCACGCTCCGCCTTCCTCAGATGCAGCCATCCCCCTAAATTTCGTGTTTCTCTCTCACTTTCTTTTTAAAATACTTTTTCTGTTGTAACCATGGGGGAAGGGCATGGGGAGATGGGTGAAATAGGTGAAGGGGGTAAAGAGGGGCAAACTTCATTTTATGAAATAGCTTAGTCACAGGAATGGAAGCACAGCATAGAGAATATAACCGGTAATACTGTAATATCTTGGTGTGGTGATGGGGTAACTACACTCACTGTGGAGCATCTAGTAATGTATGTAACTATGGAGTCACTATGTTGTACGTTTGAAACCATTATAATATTGTAGATATTCCAACTATATTCCAATAAAAACCAATTGATTTAAAAAATATTTTCCCACCTTTCCTTATATCTCAAAACAATGTATTGTGTAGCTTTGCACATTTTTCGACTTTACTGTATTTTCTTAAACTTTCATTTTTCACTCATATGTTTGATTCTGGGATTTATCCATGTTGGTGTTACTGTAATTGATCCCTTTACTCGATGAGATGGTGTCGATCATGGGGATGTACCTGTTTTCGTGGACTGGGGGTTTGGATTGCCTCCATTTCTGCAGTCAATCCTGTGTGCATCCCCGGGCACATGTACAGCTTCCAGGGTATTGTCCTAGATGTGGAATGCTAGGTCACAAGGATGTGCACCTTCACTCTTACTGGACAATTCTGGGTGGTTTTCCAAGCACCAATTTGCACTCCCACCAGCAGTGTCTGCGTGTTCCGGTTTTTCTACATCATAGCCAGCACCTGATTTTGTCTGACCTTTTAACTTCTGCCAATCTAGTAGGTGTGAAATGGCATCTCATTTCCATTTAATTTTGCTTTCCCCTGATGATGAATGAGATTGACCTTATTTTCTTATGAATTTGGCTATTTGTATTTTTTCTTCTGCAAAGAGTTACTTCAAATCCTTTGCCAACCCTTTCCTATTGAGATAGAAGTCTCTTTCTTATGGATGTGTAGGAATTCTTTATATGCTTATGATATTATCTATTATAGACTGAATGTTGTGTCCCTTCAAAATTCATATATTGAAAGCTATCTGCAGCGTGACTGGGACAAGGCCTCTAGGGGTGATTAGGGCATAAGGGTGAAGCTTCATAAATGGGATTAATGCTCTCATAATTTAGCAAGGTATCCCAGTGTCAGGTGGTTCAGCAGGGCATTTTGTGTGAGAATGTAACACTCCAGATCAGAACTCATGCATGAGAGACTAATTCTGGGAGAGATATTTACATTTCCCCATGTTTCCTCTAAGAGGGAAGTGGTCTTCCTAGTCAGGGGTAGAAAACATTGATGAAAAAGGTAAAGGAGAAGTAGCTATGAACGAGGTATTTTTATCCAGGAAGGCAATTCATTTTGTATATACATGTTTATATTTTCTCTTCTTTTTTTTATTAAGGTATTATTGATATACACTCTTATGAAGGTTTCACATAAAAAAACAATGTGGTTACTACATTTACCCATATTATCAAGTCCCCACCCATACCCCAAAGCAGTCACTGTCCATCAGTGTAGTAAGAAGCCACAGATTCACTATTTGCCTTCTCTGTGCTGCCCTGTTTTCCCCATGACCCCCCACACCATGTATACTATACATAATACCCCTCAATCCCCTTCTCCCACCCTCCCCACCCGCCCTCCCCACCCCTCCCTTTTGGTAACCACTAGTTCCTTCTTGGAGTCTCTTGAGTCTGCTGCTATTTTGTTCCTTTAGTTTTGCTTCATTGTTATACTCCACAAATGAGGGAAATCATTTGGCACTTGTCTTTCTCTGCCTGGCTTATTTCACTGAGCATAATATCCTCCAGCTTCATCCATGTTGTTGCAAATGGTAGGATTTGTTTCTTATGGCTGAATAGTATTCCATTGTGTATATGTACCACCTCTTCTTTATCCATTCATCTACTGATGGACACATAGGTTGCCTCCATATCTTGGCTATTGTAAAAAGTGCTGCAATAAACATAGGGTGCATATGTCTTTTTGAGTCTGAGAAGTTGTATTCTTTGGGTAAATTCCAAGGAGTGGGATTCCCGGGTCAAATGGTATTTCTATTTTGAGTTTTTTGAGGAACCTCCAAATTGCTTTCCACAATGGTTGAACTAGCTTACATTCCCACCAGCAGTGTCGGAGGGTTCCCCTGTCTCTGCATCCTCGCCAGCATTTCTTGTTCTTAGTCTTTTCGATGCTGGCCATCCTTACTGGTGTGAGGTGATATCTCACTGTGGTTTTAATTTGCATTTCCCTGATGATTAGTGATGTGGAGCATCTTTTCGTGTGTCTGTTAGCCATCTGAATTTCTTCTTTGGAGAACTGTCTCTTCATATCCTCCACCCATTTTTTAATCGGGTTATTTGCTTTTTGGCTGTTGAGGCATGTAAGTTCTTTATATATTTTGGATGTTAACCCCTTGTCAGATATGTCATTTACAAATATATTCTCCCATACTGTAGGATGCCTTTTTGTTCTGTTAATGGTGTTCTTTGCTGTACAGAAACTTTTTAGTTTGATGTAGTCCTATGTGTTCATTTTTGCTTTTGTTTCCCTTGCTCAAGGAGATGCATTCAGGAAGAAGTTGCTCATGCTTATATCAGGAGATATTTGCCTATGTTGTCTTCTAAGAGTTTTATGGTTTCATGACTTACATTCAGGTCCTTGATCCATTTCGAGTTTACTTTTGTGTATGGAGTTAAACAATAATCCAATTTTATTCTCTTGCATGTAGCTGTCCAGTTTTGCCAACACCAGCTGTTGAAGAGGCTGTCATTTCCCCATTGTATGTCCATGGCTCCTTTATCATATATTAATTGACCATATATGGTTGGGTTTATATCAGGGCTGTCTAGTCTGTTCCATTGGTCTATGGGTCTCTTCTTGTGCCAGTACCAAATTGTCTTGATTACTGTGGCTTTGTAGTAGAGCTTGAAGTTGGGGAGCATAATCCCCCTAGCTTTATTCTTCCTGCTCAGGATTGCTTTGGCTATTTGGGGTTTTTTGTGGTTCCATATGAATTTTAGAATGATTTTCTCTAGTTCATTGAAGAATGCTGTTGGTATTTTGATAGGAATTGCATTGAATCTGTAGATTGCTTTAGGCAGGATGGCCATTTTGACAATATTAATTCTTCCTATCCATGAGCATGGGATGTGTTTCCATTTATTGGTATCTTCTTTAACTTCTTTCATGAGAGTCTTGTAGTTTTCAGAGTATAAGTCTTTTGCTTTCTTGGTTAGCTTTATTCCTAGGTATTTTATTCTTTCGGATGCAACTGTGAACGGAATTGTTTTCTGGATTTCTCAGTCTGCTAGTTCATTGTTAGTGTACAAGAATGCCACAGATTTCTGTGTATTAATTTTTTATCCCACAACTCTGCTGAATTCAGATATTAGATCTAGTAGTTTTGGAGTGGATTCTTTAGGGTTTTTTATGTACAATATCATGTCATCTGCAAACAGGGACAGTTTGACTTCTTCCTTACCAATCTGGATGCCTCTTATTTCTTTGTGTTGTCTGATTGCTGTGGTGAGGACCTCTTGAACTATGTTGAAGAGAAGCGGGGAGAGTGGGTATCCTTGTCTTGTTCCTGATCTTAAAGGAAAAGCTTTCAGCTTCTCACTGTTAAGTATAATGTTGGCTGTGGGTTTGTCATATATGACCTTTATTATGTTGAGGTACTTGCCCTCTATACCCATTTTGTTGAGAGTTTTTATCATGAATGGATGTTGAATTTTGTTGAATGCTTTTTCAGCATCTATGGAGATGATCATGTGGTTTTTGTCCTTCTTTTTGTTGATGTAGTGGATGATGTTGATGGATTTTTGAATGTTGTACCATCCTTGCATCCCTGGTATGAATCCCACTTGATCATGATGGATGATCTTTTTGATGTATTTTTGAATTCAGTTTGCTAATATTTTGTTGAGTATTTTTGCATTTATGTTCATCAGGGATATTGTTCTGTTATTTTCTTTTTTTTTGTGGTGTCTTTGCCTGGTTTTGGTATTAGAGTGATGTTGGTCTCGTAGAATGAGTTTGGAAGTATTCCCTCTTCTTCTGCTCTTTGGAAACCTTTAAGGAGGATGAGTATTAGGTCTTCACTAAATGTTTGATAAAATTCAGCAGTGAAACCATCTGGTCCAGGAGTTTTATTCTTAGGTAGTTTTTTGATTACTAATTCAATTTCATTGCTGGTAATTGTTTTGTTCAGATTTTCTGTGTCTTTCTTGTACAGCCTTGGAAGGTTGTATTTTTCTAGAAAGTTGTCCATTTCTTCTAGGTTATCCTGTTTGTTGCCATATAATTTTTCATAGTATTCTCTCATAATTCTTTGTATTACTGTGGTGTCCGTAGTGATTTTTCCTTTCTCATTTCTGATTCTTTTTATGTGTGTGGACTCTCTTTTTTCCTTGATAAGTCCGTCTAGGGGTTTATCTATTTTGTTTATTTTCTCAATGAACCAGCTCCTGCTTTCATTGATTCTTTCTATTGTTTTATTCTTCTCAATTTTATTTATTTCTGCTCTAATCTTTATTATGTCCCTCCTTCTGACTTTGGGCCTGATTTGTTCTTCCTTTTCTAGTTTCCTTAATTGTGAGTTTAGACTGTTCATTTGGGATTGTTCTTCTTTCCAGAGATAGGCCTGTACTGCAGTGTTTTTCCCCCTTAGCATGGCCTTCACTGCGTCCCACAGATTTTACGGTGTTGAATTATTGTTGTCATTTGTCTCCATATATTGCTTGATCTCTGTTTTTATTTGGTCATTGATCCATTGATTATTTAGGAGCATGTTATTAAGCCTCCATGTGTTTGTGGGCTTGTTCATTTTCTTTATGTAATTTATTTCTAGTTTCATACCTTTGTGATCTGAGAAGCTGGTTGGTACAATTTCAATCTTTTTGAATTTATTGAGGCTCTTTTGGTGGCCTAGAATATGATCTATTCTTGAAAATGTTCCATGTGCACTTGAGAAGAATGTGTATCCTGTTGCTTTTAGATGGAGTGTTCTGTAGATGTCCTTTAGGTCCATCTGTTCTAATATGTTGTTTAGTGCCTCTGTCTGTTTATTTTCTGTCTGGTTGATCTGTCCTTCAGAGTGAGCGGTGTGTTGAAGTCTCCTAAAATGAATGCATTGCATTCTATTTCCCCCTTTAATTCTGTTAGCATTTGTTTCACATATGTAGGTGATCCTGTGTTGGGTGCATAGATATTTATAATAGTTATATCTTCTTGTTGGACTGATCCTTTTATCATTATGTAATGTCCTTCCTTGTCTCTTGTGACTTTCTTTGTTTTGAAGTCTATTTTGTCTGATACATGTACTGCAACTCCTGCTTTTTTCTAACTATTAGTTGCATGAAATATCTTTTTCCATCCCTTTACTTTCAGTCTGTGTATGTCTTTGGGTTTGAAGTGAGTCTCTTGTAGGCAGCATATAGATGGGTCTTTTTTTTTTATCCATTCAGTAACTCTGTGTCTTTTGATTGGTGCATTCAGACCATTTACATTTAGGGTGATTATTGATAGGTATGTACTTATTGCCATTGTGGGCTTTAGATTCGTGGTTACCAACGGTTCAAGGGTAATTCCCTTACTGTCTAACAGTCTAATTTAACTTACTTCGAATGCTATTAAACACAACCTAAAGCTTCTTTTTTTTTCTCCTTTTTCTTCCTCCTCCATTTTTTGTATGTTATGAATCATATTCTGTACTCTGTCTAGCCTTTGGGTGACATCTATTTAGCCTTAGGAATACTTCTATCTATAGGAGTCCCTCCAAAATGCACTGTAGAGGTGGTTTGTTGGAGGTAAATTCTCTCAGCTTTTGCTTATCTGAAAATTGTTTAATCCCTCCTTCAAATTTAAATGATAACCTTGATGGGTAGAGTATTCTTGGTTCTAGACCCTTCTGCTTCAATGCATTAAATATATCATGCCACTCCCTTCTGCCCTGTAAAGTTTCTGTTGAGAAGTCTGATGATAGCCTGATGGGTTTTCCTTTGTATGTGATCTTTTTTTCTCTCTCTAGCTGCTTTTAAAAGTCTGTCTTTATCCTTGATCTTTGCCATTTTTATTATAATATGTCTTGATGTTTTCTTCCTTGGGTCCCTTGTGTTGGGAGATCTGTGCACCTCCATGGCTTGAGAGACTATCTCCTTCCCCAGATTGGGAAAGTTTTCAGCAATTACCTCCTCAATGACACTTTCTATCCGTTTTTCTCTCTTCTTCTTCTTCTGGTACCCCTATAATGCGAATATTGTTTCATTTGGGTTGGTCACACAGTTCTCTCAATATTCTTTCATTCCTAGAGATTCTTTTTTCTCTGTGTGCCTCAGCTTCTTTTTATTCCTCTTCTCTAATTTCTATTCTATTTACCATCTCTTCTACTACATCTAATCTGCTTTAAAATCCCTCCATTGTATGTTTCATTTCAGATATGGAATTCCTTAATGATTGAATCTCTGACTTAAATTCGTTCCTGCATTCTTGAATATTTTTCTGTACCTCCATAAGCATGTTTATAATTTTTATTTTGAACTCTCTTTCAGGACGATTGGTGAGTTCAGTTTCATTTGACTCTTTTTCTGGGGTTTGTGAGAATTTGGTCTGAACCATGTTCTTTTGACATTTCATATTTCTGTGTGGTGCCCACTAGTACGCAAAAATTCCAGTCGCTGGAGCTGCTCAGCCCCTAGAGTGAGGTTGGGGGTCGTAGGGGAGCGGAGCTGGTGCCTATGGGTAGAAAAGATCTGTTTCCTGATTCCCGTCTGCCCTGCCTGTCTTCAGTGTCAGAGCCAGTGGGCCAAGCACACACATGTAAGCCTCTGTGCTTTGCATCTCTAGCTGTTGTAGGCGGGACCTCCCTCTGGCTGGCCTGATGCCAGCGCAGTGCCTGCCAGTGTGTGAGCAGGTGCTGGCAGGCCAGTTGGAGGGTTTGGCATGCTGTGTGTCACAGTGAGGGGCCTTGGAGCTGAGTAGGCAGCCAGGGGGATGGAGCACCTGAAGCTCCTCAAAGGTCCCAACCAGCTGGGCAGAGCGCACCCAGACAACCTTGTCCAGCTCTCCCTTCTCCCGTGCAGCAAGGTCCATGCAAACCCCGCCCCTTCAGCAACCCTCTCGCTGCTAGGAAGCCTCTCACACTCCCTGCATTTCCTCTGACACAGAGCGGCTGCATGTGGATCTGCTACTCCACAGACGGCCGGAATGTCAGTCTCCCAGGTCCTCCACCTGTCCGAGCTCCCCAACGCCCAGAGCACCACACAATATGGGCTTCTGGTCACAAAGCAGATCTCCAGGGCTAGGTATTCAGCAGTCCCAGGCTTCCACCCCCTCCCCGCTCTGTTTCTCGTCCTCCCGCCGGTGAGCTGGGGTGGGGGAAGGGCTTGGGTCCCGCTGGATTAAGGCTTTTGTACATTACCCTGTTTTGTGAGGTCTGCTCTCTTTGTGAGGTCTATATGCAGTCTGGTTCAGCCTTCTTTCTTCTTGCTGTTTTAGAGTTAGTTGTATTAATTAACTATATTTTTGTACTATTTGTGGTTTTGGGAGGAATTTCCCGTGTCACCTCTCACCCCACCATCTTCACCTAGCAGCCTAAAAAATAGTTTAAAAAAAACTGTACATGTATATAGTTTAAAGAGCCCAATCGTAAAAGTAAAATCTTGTTGCGCCCTCCTCCTGCTCCCAAACCCTTGTCCCATTTCCCGCTCTTCAGATTAAGAATGTACAATCCTTGGTATTTACCGCCATACCTCTAAACAACACGCTATTGCTCTTTATTGATTTTGGTGTAAGGAATATCATTCCATGAAGGGAGAAAGGAAGTTAGTTTTCTTCACATACTCCTCTTTCCATCACACATGCTGTTAGATTAATACCAGTGTTTGTGCTCTTGAGATGTAAACACTGTTCACCACTGAGCCATGCAGTATACTACAGTTACCTTTTCTTTTCCTCAAAACTTTTTGTTTTCCCTGGAGTTAACATTTTCATCTGTTTGGTTGATTTGCTTCTTTGTACTTACACTGTCAATCTCCCAACTTGCTCCACGTGATTACATCTGCTCTCAGTACTTAAATGCAGCAGATATTCTATTTCAATTTCTTGATTCCAGAGCCTTCCTACCTGCCCATGCTTGGCCAGTTATGCCCTGAGCCTGCTGCACAGCTGCTATCTTGAGAGCTTTCTTCACCCCAGAAACTGCATTTGGCCTTTCTTTTGTATTTAATTCCCTGTTTCCTGGATCCAATGTCTTTCTCTTTCTTAGTTTATTCCCTTATTTTGATAGAGCACATCCTCTAGTACCTCCTTGAGAAAGGATGAATGGGAAATAAGTGGATATCTTATATGTCTACAAATATCTTGATACTACCCACACTTTATATAGTTCACATAAAGTTTTGGCTTGGAAAAAATTTCCCCTGCTTCCTTTTCTCCTAGTTTCCAGTATTGATTGAGAAATTCATCGTCTTTTTGATTCTCTACACTTCTATTGAAGCGGCCCCCATCCCGTTTTTCCTGTCTCTGAAAGCTTGTAGAATTTTCCCTCATCCGCTGTGGTCCACAATTTCTCAATGAATGTTTCTGTTCTCGTCTATTGTGATAGGCACCCAGCAGGCCCTTTCACTCTGGAAACTTACATCCTTCCATCCCCAGGAATCTCAGTTACTTCTTTGCTCATATCTCCTTTTCCATGTAGAAAGTAAAGAACAACTCTCTCTTTGATATCCTTTTGTTCAGGTGCTGGCCATCCGGTGCTTTCTCATTTGCTTATTTTCCTGTCTTCCATCTCTGCCTTTGGCTCCATTTCTGAGGGATTTCTTCAGTTTTAACTTCTCATGGGATTTTCATTTCTGTCCTCATATTTTTAATTTTTAAGAACGCAGTGCATGGGTTTTTTTTTTGGAATTTCTTTTTTTCTTTTCATAAGCTCTGTTTTCTCCAAGTTTCTTTTTTCTGCTTGTTTTGGCCTCTCTTCCTAGAGTTCCTTCTCAGATGTCACAGCGGTCCCAGGCCCTCTGCTTACATCCATGAGCGAGGCCTCCACAAAGCCCACTGGGAGCTCTGTGTGTGTCAGGGGGCCTGTCAGGCGTGAGCTTCACCAGGGGATCTGCTGGGAGCATTTCTCTGGGAATCTCATGTTGTTAATATCTCTAGGTCACTTTTCATTGGGGTCAGCTCCTATGAGTAAGTCTCCTCCTGCCTCTTGTTTAAGGGGTAAAAGTCTGGCTAGCAGAGTCTAGGAACTGAGTAGAAGTAGTCATGGGTTGGGGGCGGTGGCAGCGTTTCAAAAGCCAGTGTGTAAACCTTCAGCTCATCCCCCTTGTGACTTCAGTGTGCTGCCCTCCTCCCAGCTGTGTCCGAGTCCTGCTTCTTTGCCCTTTCTGGAGAGTAAGGCCCTCGTCTTCAGCCAAGGTGGCTGAGGGAGTGGGGACGGGGAGGCCTCACCATATCCTCAGTAGACTTTCCATCAGACCCTGCCTTTATGCCGGGGCCCCGGAGCCAGACTCAGCAGCCTTAGGCCCCCGAGGGAGCCCCACTTACCCACCGGCTCACAGGCTTCCGCCACTGTGCCGCTGTTGCGTTGTTCCGGGCGTTCTATCTTAGCAGAGCTCGCTTCCATTTTTGTGGGGGGGTTTTGAGGGAGCAAAGGCTAATATGTGTGTCTGGCCTGCCATCTTAACCAGAGTCCTGAAATTTCTTGAAATAAAAAGGCATCAGCAGGGGAAGAAAATTGGGAATCCTTGTTCCAGTTCATTTACTCCCTTCTACCCCTCATCTAAAAGCCTTTTACTTTCATGTCCCACTTTCACAGTTCTCTGCTCTCTGCTCGTTAATCTCACCATATACTTAACTAATTGACTGGTGCAAATAATAATCAAACGCAGAACAAATTTCTCATTGCTCTCCAGGCTGTAATCTGAAGAGCCCAAAGCAGGTTGATTACCTCCTAATGTCAGGATATAAGAGAAGTTAATTGTATGACTCTTTTGAAAATAGTGCTAGCGTGTATGGTTTCCATCATGGAGAAAGAAAGAATTGTCATCCTCTGAGCCCATTATTTTATTACTGACTCCTTGGCTTTTTAAAGGTGACAGGCATCGTTTTTCTTTCCTTAGAAGATGATTTGTGAAGGTCATATTTAGCTCATCTGCTTTGCTAAGGGTCTTTAAGGATAGCATTGAGTCCCTCATAGCCTAGAATTTGAGAGGCAGACTGTTCGTTTCCAAATTACACTGGGATAGGAGGACTCTCGGAGGCCTGGGAGGAGGGAGCAGGTGCTGCATGTCCTGGATGTCTTTTCATGGCTCTGGAATCAGACTGGAGATGCCAGGTTATAACATTAAACATTTGCCATACTGGTGATGCAGCTGTGTGCATAAAATAGGAATGCAGATTGGTGACAAAAATTAGGCGGAGGAGACATGAAAGTATTAGGGAAGCTGGCATTTCTCATTTTCATTCATAAAGTTAACATGTTTTTGGCCTTTTGGCTTTGGCATGCTGAGGGGCTGGGGTTTTCTTTACCTTGGCTTTGTGCCTTCTCCTGCTAGTCCTGGGTTTATTTATTTATTTTAACTGTCATCTATAGTTGATAGATAGCTGTGGATGTCCAGGTCTTGCAGTGTGTCAGTGTGTTAGCATAATGTGTCAGGGGCAGATATTTCCTTACTATGGCAGGCAGACGGATGGACATGGCTGGGCCTTTCTTTACTAGGGTTTGGTTGTGACAAGTATGTTACATAAAGATAGAAAAGAACAAAACATGTCATTTTCTTTCCATGAAGTAGCTACTGACTAGCTTTTAATCTGAAATAGTGGAGATGGATATTGAAATATCTGGGGGTGCCCTATGTGCAGTACACCTGGAGGAGTCACTACAGAATCGCCTTCTTAAATGTATATGTAATGGGGTGGAAGAAACTTTATTCACCCCAATTCCTCTTGGATAGAGGAGGTATGTGTTTGGAAGAAATTCTTTGAGAAGGCTGTTGAGGCTGATCTAGGGGTCACGTAGGAGACCCCAGGTGACATGCTCAGGGAACAAAAGGTGTTCCGAATGTCTTCTAAGGATGGTGAGTTCTGCAAACCAGAGGACTTTGTTTTTCTGAATACTGAGATGGTCAGGTCTGTCAGCTTGGAGGTTAGGAGCTGCCTCATGCCTACACGGCTCTTAATGATAGAGGGGAGAAGAATTTGGCATTAATTTATTTTCATTTAACTATCCATTATTTCAAATACCTTTACTGATTTTTTTCTTTCTATGCTACTCAACCATGTGACCTCAACTGCTGCATTGCTGGGGCACAGAAGCTTCAGAATAGACATGGCACATCTTCCTGGACATTGGTGGTCTCCATAAATATTTGGTGGAGAATTCAAAACTCATACATTAAAAAAGCACCAACCTTTAAAGAAACTTCTCTGGATCACTTGAATCTGTGCTCCTAGGCACTCCATCATGCTACGTATACATTTTCCCCAGGCGCACACAAGCGCTACAGGAATTCCCAGGACAGAGAGAACATTTCTGGGGTGGACAGGCCTGAGTGACCACAGGAGGTCAGGACTTGGGTCTCAAGGGACTGAGGGTGTTTGCTGGGGAGCGATTGATGGGTGGGGGCACGGGTGGGGCCATGCCAGGGGAGGGGAGGCAGGAGTCCCAGCTTGAGGCTGGAAGTGCCAACAGGAACACGGGCCGACCTGGCTGAGTTGTGTGAGTGTCAAGGAAAAGGTCTGAATTGCAGTGGGTGGGAACCCACTGTCAACTGCCCTTTTTATTGTTGGGAATTTCTGAATGAATTTGACATCATCAAACCTTTAGGCAGGTGAGCAGGGGATGGTGTGTGATGGTGGGATTGAGTTTAGAGACCAGGTTGTTTGGTTCAGTGATTCCTCATCAGGGATACATGTCAGAATCACCTGCGGAATGTTAAAATACCCAGGCTGGAACCCCTACCACTGGAGTTTCTGATTCAGGAGGGTCTAGTGTGGAGCCCAAGACATCTGTATTTGGGAAAAGCTCTTCAATGATTTTTTTGCATTTCTTGTTTTAAAAACCTTGAGATGGGAGATGATTGCAATAGCCTACTTGATATAATGTAATTGAGATCTAGGGTGGTGGCAATGGGATGGAAAAGAGGGTTCAACTTGGAAGACTTCGTCAAAGAACAAGGACCTGTTAAAAAAACAAAATTCAACTGAGTAAATTTAAAGATCAAATTGGCTTTATTCAATGACTCATGAATTGGGCAATATCCCATCCAGCAGAGGGGAAAGAGTTTCACCAAGCTACAGGAAAGGAAAGGTTTTTAAAGGTGAAAAGGGGGGCAGAAAAAGGAAATTATTTTCAAAGAATAATAGGTCGCCTTCCTAGGGGGAATGGAAGGGTCAGTTGGGTGGGTTACTCACTAGTGCTGACCAGATAATTCAGTGGTGACAGGGTAAAGGTTACATTCCTGAGGGGTTTTAATTGCAGTTAGGTTTGGTATTAGGTCTTGGTTTACCTACCTGGGGTTTAGCACAACTGACTCCATTTTGGGGCTGCTCTCCTTTCTAGCAGACCAGTCCCGGCTCCAACATATGTGATGCTCTGAGCTATCACCACTGTCTGTGTCCTCCTGGTGGGGGGCAACTGCACCACCCTCACTAACAGCCCTTTCCTAGGAGATAATTCCACAGAATATGTAGTTCCTTGAGTTGTTTGTGGAACATTTTTTTAAAAGGATGTTTTTGTATGTGGTTATTGCTGACATTACCATCATTATTAATTTTTAAAAGCTATATTATCATTTCCAGTTTCAGTTTTGTCCAGTTCTCTCCTTTAACAAAGAGTTATAATGTGCAGAGCAAAGGCAATAGAAAAAATCCTCAAGTTTCTGTTGCACAGAGGCTCCCAGTCCATATAAACATTGCACATCTGATTTGCCCTTGAGCGTCCTTAGCAAATGGGAGACTCAGAGGTAACGTTACGCCTGATGATATTTAGGATAGCAGAGTACTTCCTGATTGTGAACAAGCTGGATTCATGTCTTGTTTGGAGACTAGGACCTGGTTCTATCACAAACTGTTTATGCAAGAGCAGACAATGTTTCATTAAACAGCACAGAAAAAGTGCTGATGCAGGCCGTCTTTTTGGGAAGCTGATCCTTTTTGTCATGGAACAAAGACTGGTAAAAATATTCACATCGCAGTCATCAGGAAGGCAGAACTTGAATTTGATGAAAAAATGTATTTATCATTTGATATATATGTATATATATATTTTTGGCTACATGATTCAGCATTTTGATTAGCATTGACCATTTTGAAAAGTTGAAGCATTTCTTGGTCATGAAGTTTGTTTCTTTGGAATGTTCCTACTTCATGGCCTTGTTGACTGGTGTTTTCAGCCCCAGTGTAAAATAGAGCATGGGCGTCTCAGTCACGCCAGTGTGGATTAGCCAGCATCAAGTCTGTGTGGATGGGACTGAGGAACACGCTTAGGGATGGGAAGGACACAGCTGCTTCCGACGCCCATCTCTAAAGGTCAAGGGGGACCCCCAGATGTACCGGATTTCCCAGTAATTATCACAGGCCAGTGATGCCCAGCTCATGTGTGGAGTCCTGGAGGCACACCATGCTATCAGCCTGCATCACCGCTGTCCATTTTCCTGCCTATTAAACCCCAATGCTACGCAAGTCACAAGTGTTTCCACATAGCCCTGCCCCAGGCAAGGGAATCCTCACCGCTCCTGGAGTCCCTTGAGCCCCTCACGGCTCCATGCCTTTGCTCTTTGGCCCTTTGCAATAAGGCTTTTCCTGCCCTTTTCCTGCCCATTTCCCCCCTAAGTTCTACTCATTTAATTATTCCAAGGCCTGACTCAGGGTCACCTCTCATGAAGCCTTCCAGGCCTCCACTGTCATTCAGCACACATGTTGAATGTCTCCCGTTGCAAACAAGGATGGATGAGGTGCAGTCCCTCCGGGGACACGTTTGTGCATCTGCAGTCAGGATGGATGTCCTGGCAGCACTACGTGGAGGGGCAGCTCTTCACTCCTGAGAGTCCCCATTCCCTGGGGGCCTGCGGCTGCCCACCCACCGGACCGCCGTCTCAAGGGCGGGTGGAAATGGCCTGGGCCAAAGGGTCATGGTTCAGCTCTAAATTTCATGTTAGATTTTTTTCAATCTATAACCAGGCAATAGCCCTGGAGGCCAGACTTTGTTGAAAGAGAAATAAGGGCTTTCTGGAGACTCAAGTCCTCTCCTTATACAGCAAGAGCCAACCTGGGCCTGTGCAGACCGTGCACTTCCTGCCGAGTGTAGGGAGAACTCAGGGCACGATTCAGGAAGTTCTCCCCTCGCTGCAAAAAGGAAAGCTCTCCCCACTGCCTGCCATTTTATTTTTAAAATAAAATTTCTATTTATAATAAAAAATATGTATTTGGTCTTCATCCAGGGTTTCTGGATCACAGCTCCCCAAATCCTCTGAATTTCCTATGCGGAAAGAGCAATGGGAACACCTTTTATTGTAATCTTTGTTTTCTTCCCCGCAATTACTGAAATAGCTTCGGAGAGACAGAGGTGAGATGGGCGTCTCGTTTTCCGGACGATCCCCTCTCAGCCGCGCCTGAGTTTCTGTCAGTCAGGCGGCTTTGGGAAAGCCCGTAGGTCACGGAGGGACGGGGCTGCTTGTGGTGAGCGTCGGTGAGTTCAGCCGCACTCCTGACCTCTGGGGAGTTGGACTGGCTGCGCCCAGTGCTTGGATCAGTCATGTCCACGATTGGAAGCCGCCCCTGAGGCCCAGAAGGACAAGCTTTGGAGAACTTGCAGGTTCTTGAAGCAGCATACACCCTCCCCCTCTCCGGCACCCCAGGGAGAGAGGGCCCGTGATGGGATACTTCCGGCCTGGGCCCCGGCCCCTGCTCACGTGGCTGGCCTTTCACATACATTACATCCTTGTAGTAAACTGATAATCTAGTGAGCCAACTGGTTTCCTGAGCCCTGTGAGCTGCTCTGGCCATGGATGGGGATGGCCTGTTTACGGTCGGTCAGAAGCACAGCCTGGACTTGAGTCTGATGCCTGAAGTGGGGGCAGTCTTGTGGGACTGAGCCTTTAACCTGTGGGATTGGACGCCATCTCCGGGTAGGTAGCGTCAGAATGGAGTTAAACTGTAGGACACCCAGCTCGTGTCGCAAAATTGCTAGTAGCCACGACCCTCCCATCCCTTCCTGCCCCCATGCACACATTTGGTGATCAGAGAATGTTGTGCGTAATGTAAGTGAAAACAGGCAGAGGCAAGTTTCCAAGTGAATAATCTGGTTCTCCTGGTGGGATCTGAGCCTGGAGCCTCTAAAGGGGATCTAGTAACACCCAGGTGACCTGAGGACCCTCTTCCCTGGGAAAGTCTGAATTTGGCGTGACCCCTGTGACAGCATCATGACTGTAGCGGGCTGGGTAGTGACTCCCCTAAACTGTGTTTACCTGGCTTCTCAGCACGGAACCTTGTTTGGAAACGGGCTTTGCAAGTATGGTTCTTCACAGAACTCGAGATGAAATCATCCTCAATTTAGGGTGTGGACCACAGTTCCATGCTGGATGCCATCAAGATGGGAGTTTCCCCCGGTGCCTGGGGTGCCTTGAGAAGGAAGCGGGTGTGTGGCCAGAGCTCCTTTGGAAAGGGGAAGCCGACCTCAGGACATTTGAATTTGGGAAGTGAGTGAATATTTACCTGAAAGAAATATTTCCAACTGAGAAGAGCCTGAGTTATTTTTCATTGGAAAATTTTAGATTGGTGTATGTGGTTGTCACTGGGGATTGAGCACAAGATAAGACTAGTTACAGAAAATGTATTTATAGTTTTTGCATAGTTGAGTTTTAGTATATAAATGCCAGCATCAATTCTACTTCACCTAGAACCATATTCTGTGCTTTTCCTTCCATGTTTGCGGCCTCCACTGAGCTGTGAACTCCTGCGGGTAGAGAGGGTGTTGTACATCCTTGGGTATCTGTGTCCCCTGACACATAGTATAGTTTCATTAAATATTTTTTTGAATGAATGAAAAAATTCAGAATGTATAAGTAATAATTCCTTTTATTTTTCCTCTGTATCTTTATTTCAAGTTTCATTTTTTATTATTTTCTTCTAGAGTTATAATTGACACAGAACATTGTATAAGTTCCAAGTAAGCAATATAATGATTGGACATCTGTATATACTGCAAAATGGTCACCACCATAAGTCTAGTTAACGTTCATCCCCTCACCTACTTACACATTTTTTTCTTTGTGGTAAGAACTTCTAAGATCTACTCTCTTAGCAACTCTCAAGCTCACAGTACAGCGTTATTTACCATAGTCACCATGCTGCACATCGTATTCCCAGGACTTACTCATCTTAAAACTAGAAGTCGGTACATTTTGACCACCTTCACCCATTTTTTCAAGTTTTGAAGAGTGTCCAGATTTTCCCAGGGCCTTGGCTTTGGACCTGGTCACTGTGAGAGTGTGAGGTCCTGCTGTGATGCCTGGGTGGCCCCTCTTATTTAGGATCTCTCCTGGCACAGGCATTGTGGCCCTGTGGCAGGATCTCCTTTGCCTGTGAATAAGTCAGAGAGGAAAGGGAGGGGTTCTTTGGAACTAGCATAGTTTCTGGTAGGATCGTTGCTGCTATTAAAAAAAATTTTTTTTTAACTCCCAAAGTGTAAATGAATTCAGATGTAAATAACCATTCAGACAACCAGGAATTTGACAAGCAGAGGTGTCTGTCAACGTGTCCTGAGTAATTAACTAGATTTTGCGTCTTTTGCATTTTGCCAGCAGCAGCAGGCAATACTTACTTATTTCTTAGCTCTGACTTGATGGTTCTGATTCTAGGAGTTAAAGAAAGATAGTGGATTTTGGTGACCAGCTTCCCAGGCCACGGAACCTGCTGTTGTCACAGGCTCTGGAAACTTCTCTTCTCATTTCTGAAGCTGATGCAGCATTAAGCCTTGGGCCGGGCCACCACCTTCTCCCTGACCCACTTTTCTTTTTTAAGAGGGGTTTTACAGCTATCACAAAAATCTGTCAACCTTGCAGATGCCTGTGAAGCCTGGCTGAGGACCTAGCTCTGCGGATGGGGTGGTCCAGTGAGCCCAGCGCTGCTGGCTCACAACTACAAATGCACATGGAAACTTCCCTGTGCTTGGATCTACTTTTGCCTCACCTTTGCCAGCACGTTTGTTCAGCCAGTTCTCAGGGTGGAAGCTCAGGGGCTCCCAGGTGCCATCTTGGTTGGTCATGGGGTTCCCGGAGTCTCCACCCCCATGTGCCACCCAGGCACTTTGACAGGGAAACATCCCTGTTATCACAAGTCCGAGTCCTGACCCAGAGTAATTGGTTCCTTTCCATGAGCTGGAATGTCTGGAGCTGAATGAAGAATATCTATCCTTCTGTGTGGCAAAGCTGGCTTTGCCCTGGGTGAGCTACAGGATGCAGTCTCTCCTGGAAGCTGCCTCTCGGAGGGCTGGGGTGACCTGCTTTTTGCATGAGTTGCTTGTCAACGTACAGACACCTTTATCCCTGCTGGCTGCTCTGTTTCTAAAGTGATATTTTGCCCAAACTCAAGTTTGGGGAGGAGAAAGATTTATGTATGGCCCAGAATACACACATCCAGCGGCCCAGCTCCAGGGAAGATGCTTCTTGGCCAGAATGAGGGCCTCTGCCTCCAGCTGTTGGGGCAGAAGGGGTGCCCGGTGGTGGGGTGGGGGGGCTTGCCAGTGGGCCCTGAGTGTGGCTTGGAGGTCTGAGAACTAGCAGCGCCTGGGCATATTTGTTTCTACACGCCCATGCAGCAGGCCCTGGATGAGTGTTTGCTGACTGCATGGAGCAGCAGCTGAGGCCTGAGCTCCACCCCATGACCTTATGACGGAGTTTTGCGTTATTGGTTCCTTCGGGTTGTTTTACTCCTTACCTTCCTACCCGCTCCCTGTAACTGCCCTGCCTCTCCTGAGACTGTGGGCCTGGATGTGAAGCACTGCCTTCCTTCCCAGGCCTTTAGCTGCTCCCCTCCACCCCCTCCCCAGGCATCTGTCCTGCCGCCTTTGGGACGGCTGTGTCTGGAGCCTGGTCGGGCTGCTGGGGCTTCACTGATGCATCACGTTTCCTGTAAGATTTAAGGGTCTTGCTGCAGAAATAGCTCCTTCCCTAAAGAGACAAGTGTAGAAGCATGATGGAAGGCAGTTGGAAAAGGCAGACTCTTCACGGGAGTTTGTTTTATCTGATCCAGGTGGGTCCTCAAGGTCTCCCCCACCGTCTTTCTTAATCACACCCCTACCTCACTGCTCCGTTAGCTCACAGCCAAATGGGTCTGGGAGCCATCAGTGACATGCACATCTGTTGGTGCCCTGCACCCCTTCCCTTTCCTAAATCCTACCTGCTCTTCAGGTGTGGTTGGAGGGTCAGCTCCCCAAGAAGGTTCCCCTGCTAGGCCAGCCATTCTCTGTGGACTGTGAGGTCATTTCTGCCCAGCACTATTTGGAGGCAGTTGGTCCAGGCCTTTGTGCAGTGCAGGGCTTGGGACCTGGCCCTGAGGGTCGGATTGCCGAGTTTGAATCCTGACCCCTCTGTCTACTAGCTTGTGTCGCTAGCAGACCCCCCTGACTTTCCTGCCTTTGGGCCTTACAGCTGCCTTGTGGGCAGAGCTAGATCCCACCTGGGAGACGGCTTTATGGAGGCCCACTTCAAAGGGTCAGGAGGGACCACAGATTAACCAGGCCCGACTGTCTTGGCAGCTGCTCCCTGCCCTGCACACCTGGTTGTAAAGGTTCATATGGTCCCAATCAGACATCTTCTGCTTTTATCAATCCCAGATTCCAACTGCAGAACAGCCCATGTTTACTCTTAGAGGCTCAGCTGCCAGGTCTCTTTGGCTGGGGTCCAGTGAGTGGAGTTCAGAGCTCAAGTGATTTCCCAGGACCCGGCACCCAGTGGGCGGTCAGCACCGATGGTTAATAACCATAAGCTCATTAGCTGGTGTGTTGTCATGACATCAGTGCTCATTCAGACAAGGCTTCCAGGACCTCTTTTTTGTCCAAGTGTGAAAGATCGTCTTGCATTCCAAGTGGGCATGTGTGTGCATGTTGTACGTGTATGTGTGCAGACACCCTGATCTTTATAATCTTTTCAGACATCCTTCACATGAACTGAGAAAATGGAATAATTGACTCACAGCTTTTAAAAACTGAAATTCTAGTAGAGCACAGAGGGGTGGGAGACAGGGCAGAACTCAGTGACAGAGGAGGGACTCAAGGCGGGTTGAAGTCAGGGCTCCAGAGGGCTACAGAAAGGAAATCATGACAGTAAGATCCACACACTGTGAAATTAGACCCAACATTAATCTTGGGAGTTACAGACGCATTAGCTGTGGGACTAAACTTAGAAACCTTGGACTTTCTGCAGGGCGCCTGGCACTGTTATTAAGAATGGCACACACACGTACAGTCTGCGGGAGCACTGGAGATACTTCACATCTGATGGAAAAGCCCTGGTCCTCAAGTTTCCCATATGAATTTGCAGAAAGAAAAAAAAAATGGCTTCCTAGAGTTACCATGTTAATAGTCATGCCAGCTCTGACTGAGATGTCCACTACCAGTGCTTTAGGAGGAAACAGGGTCACACTGGGGAGCTGGATTTTAGTGCCGCAGTGGCGAGGGTGTGGGCATTTCCCATCTCCAGCATGCACCATTAACCTCCCCCTGAAAGCTCTGCAGTTTCTTAGTAAGACAATTTCCTCTGACACAACAGCTGCTTCTTAAGCAGTATTGTTAAAATAGATGATACATCTCCAGGTGTGGAAGGAGCCAGGCCCCAGAACTAAATGGGGTGTTTCTAACAAAGCCTCATTGTTTTTGATCTGTTTACAGTGCCTGTTAACGGTGCTAATAATAGGAAAATCACTTAATTTCTACAGAAGGCAACATTCATGGGAAGATGATACTTAGACGGGTTCTGAACACAAGCAGGAAGCTCATCTCATTATTCTGCCTCCCTAAGCCAAGGACTCTCCCAAATCGTCAGTTCTGTGGTGGGAGGCCCTCCTGCCTCCCAAGTCCCTTCCCACCACTTCTTTGGTGAAAATGTGACTTCTGCATTGACTGGGCCCTGTCTGCAAATGCGAGCTGACTAATGCCTGGTGCTGGTGTCAGAACTGATGCACGCGTGCAGGGTGTGGAAAGATGAAATGCTAGCTGCCTAATGCCTGGTGCTGGTGTCAGAACTGATGCACACGTGCAGGGTGTGGAAGGATGAAATGACTTGCCTAAAGTCTCACAGCTTGAAAGTGGGAATTTAAGCCCAAAGCTTCCGACCAACTTGTCATCTGATTCAATTCAGAAAAAATATGTCTATTGAACATACTCTTTGTCTGGAACCTTGCAGCTAGGTGCCTCCACAGATGTTTGCAGTCCTCTGTTGCTGTTCTTATCAAAATCATAGACGGCTCTGTACATCTTGTCAGATTTTGAGCTCCTTACAGGTATGGGTTGTGCCCTGTTGATTGTGTCTGCAGAGCAGTAAGTGCTCTAAGACAAATAAGTGAAAGGCAGAACTGGCCCTATCTGCATGTTGCTCATGATTTAGTGGGGCAGACTTGTTTACAGGATGGAGTCAGAATGTGATAACTGCGTTTATCTATCCATCCACCCATCTTCCATCCTCCATCCACCCATCCTCCATTCTCCATCCATCTGTCCACCCATCCTCCAGCTTCCATCTGCCCATCCTCCATCCTCCATCCACCCATCCATCCATCCATCCATTTGTGGAACATTTACTGGACATCTATTATATGCTAGACACTAATGGCGATTCAAATATGAGTAAGAAAGGGTGTCTAATGTCAATTATCCTCCCAGTTTATGAAGGGAGATAGATAGAGGTTCAACATGTAAAGAGTTGAATTATAAGGTAGGGTGGTATTCCACTTTATGAGATATCTAGAGACATCATACTCATAGTGACAGTAAGTAGAACGGTGGTAGCCAGGCCTGGGGAAGAGGAGAGGAGGGAGTTAGTGCTTAATGGGGACAGAGTTTCAACTGGGGAAGATGATAAATTTCTGGAGATGGATGGGTGATGGTTGTACAAGAGTGTGAATGCACTTCATGTCACAGAACTGAACACTTAAAAAATGGTTAAAACAGTAAATTTTATGTTATGCATATTTTACTAAAAAAAGAAATGCCAAACAAACAAAGTGAGCACTGGAGCCCAAGCCTGGCCCAAGCAGCCTGGACACTGCACCCTGACCTAGACCCCAGCTGCTGCTTATCTAGACAGCAGAGGCGGCTGTGGGAATGAGAGCAAATGGAGCATGGGATCTGGAGACATCCTTTAAGCTATAGGGGAGTTGCTTCATATTCCATTTTCCCTTTCCAGAAACCATGAGTTCTGTCCACAGTGGGCACCAAATTTAAAAAAAGATCAGCAGTTGAATTAAGAACTCTGCAGCTGTCACTGCCTAACAAATAACCCCCAAATGGAGTTGCTTAGAACAGCCACCCTTTGCTCATGTTATGGCAGAGCCGGCACCATCCCTACTCCTGGCAGCCTCAGAGGCTGGACGTACTTACCTGCGGGTCTGGGAAGGAGGGCCAAGGTGGCGCCTCCTCCTCCCCCCATGCGCTGAGTTGTCCGCTGCAGGACTGGGAGAGCGGGGCTGGCTGGGCTTCTCTGTCCTCAGAGCATATTTAATGAACTGGGCTGACTTTTATTAATTTGGATCACCTTCAATCCGTGGAGCTTTGCAAACATCATTTGGCAAAATTGTAGCATTTAATAAATAGGAACAACTTGAAAACTCATTACCTTCTTACTTTTGTTGTCAGTCATTTGACATCATTTACTAGAGATTCAAATAGCTTTCTTAGAATTTGTAATTTGTTTTGTTTCCAGTGGTATATTTCTTTGTTTCTCTACAGTTGCTTTTACTTATCCTTAATCACTTTTTATTGGTGAGTTAAGTTGATTTAACAGAAATTTCTTGTAAAGCCACATGAAGTGTACATATCACATCAGAATATTGTTTATTAAGGCTATTCTAAATTATTTTTTTATTTTCAAAATGTTCACTTCCATTTTTTGATTTAAGTTCAAGTGAATAGAAAACTCAATACTTTTTTCATTATGACATCACAGGCTGCCCATTGAGGTTCAAATATTCTTTCAACTTTGAATCCCAATCCCCAGATCATCAAGAGACATTATTTCTCTCCATTGGATGTATGGCAGTTGTCCTGGAGTGAATTTTGTCTGCCTCCCAGATTCAAAGGTTGAAGCCCTCACTACCCCTGTGTGGCTGTATCTGGAGAAAGGAACTAGGACGGTCATTAAGTGGGGTCACAAGGGTGGGGCCTTTGTCCCATAGCAAGAATGTTAAGACAGAACACCAGGTCCTCCTCCCTGTGTGTGTGCGCAGAAGAGAGGCGAGTGAAGATGCAGTGAGAAGGCGGTCATCTATCTGCGAGCCAGGAAAAGAACTCTCACCTGAAACCCAATTTTTTAGCACCTTGAGCTTGGACTTTTAGCTTCCAGAACTATGAGAAAATAAACTTCTGATGTTAACCCCCCAGTTTGTGATATTTTTTTATGGCAGCCAGAGCAGACTTATACAGTAACAAATATAAGACTTATCAAGAAAAAATGTAAAGTGACTTATTGAATTTACATCATCCAGGTGTAACTGAATACAGTGACTCTGTGCCAACTTGAAAACATTTAGAAATATCTCTAAAATTTTGGCTGAAATGCCAGATTTTCTCCCTTACATAGAGTCACTAGCACTGCCTGAACAAAAGCTTTCCATGACAATATTTCTCACTGATATCATTTTCCTCAAGCACTGACAATAACATGTGGTCATTACTTCAGATATCATTCCTTCCAACTCCACGAGATCAACAAAATTTTACATGTATCATTTTAAAATTAATTATTACTATGCTTTTATATGATATAGTTGATGTTTGATAAGAAAACACTATTTTACTGTTTTGATTTATAACCTTTCAAATAAGTTTTCTCACTTCAGCAGATATATGTTTTTCAACAAGTGGGACCCTAAATCTGGAATGCAATATATGCTTATACAGATCGTATTCTTTTTTTAATGGCTATTGAGTAGTTCATGTTTGGAAATGCTTGATAATGTTTAAGTACATTCTGGTTAGAGTTAACATTTTTAAGGGTACTTCCTTAATATTTTTAATCATATTATCAACATTTTGTTAAATTCAGAAGATTTTGTTCTATCAAATGCAATATTGGGTGAAACTATTCTTTTGATTGTTTTTCTCATTGATTACATTTTTAAAATTTAAACCACAGCTTCACCAGCATGGTATTGCCATTCTGATCAGTACGTCTTTTAAGGATCCTCTGTGAGCCCCATTTGACTCCCATTTTTACAACCCTAGCTCTGATGAGACATTTGTACTTTTGTTAAAATAATCAAATTATTTTGTATTGAAGAAATAAAACATAATGTGCTATGTTGTACTGATTCTTGTGCTGTGTGCCAGATGCTCAGATGGTTTGAACTCTGTACCGTGGCAGAAGGGCTCTGAGCTGGGCTTCATGCTTAACATCCTTGTTTGTTCTCTGTAGACCCAGAAGATTGAGGTGTATGATATTAAGCAGGACATTAATAAATGTATGCACACTTGTTTTTCTCCTTGTTCCACGTTTGTTTTTAATATTTTATTTGTGTATTTTAAAATCTATAAATATTGAAGCACTGCACTTTGTGCTTACACAAGAATTACAATGCGCAAAGACAACTGAAGTAAAGCTACTCAGAATCAGTGGCAACCACTTGACTGAGCACCGTGATAAACCGGATGTAAATGGCATCGTGTGCTGTGTGATCAGTGAGCGTAGCAGAGGCCCGTTTATCAATGCTCCTTGTGACATCCTATGACAGCCTGAATGAATGAGTTTGATTTAGAGTTTTAAATTATTCTTTAATTTTACAGCCTGTTGCAATAATCAATTTACCAATCAGAACAGAAATCTTTCAATACTATCACAATCACTGCAGGTATATTGATGAGTTTTGGTTGAGTAAGTTGCGAGGTGGGAAGTAGATGATCTTTGAAGTCAAAGGTTCTTTCTTGTTTTGGTGGGATTCTGGAGATGTTCCCAAGGGGAGAGATGAGAGAGGAGAGAGAATGGTTTTGTCAACAGCAAGAGGGAAGCAGAAAGGAGACTGGAAAGAGGCCAGTTAGGCTATGGAAGAGAGATGACCCATAAACCACTTCATGCTAATGACCACGGAGGAAGTGAGACCTCAGAGACCTGGCTGCATGGTGCCCAGGGAGGCTGCCCTGGGCATGTGGGCTCCCAGGCACTTCTGCTAGAGAGCACAATGGGCCAGAGGTGAAAAGACCAAGGGTCCATCCAGCTAGCTGTCCCCTCGGGAACCAGCGTGGACAGATGACCAATGGCAGAGGGAGGAGCTACCCGGAGCTTGGGCACTATAGAAGCACCCCAGAAGCTTTGTCCAACCTTGTGGGGAGCCCCAGTGAAGACTGATACTGAATTTCGTGCTAGTCAAGCCAATAAGGAGGCTCAAAGTTAAATTTATTTTAGAGAAAATGAAGGGGTGATTTATCTACCACTCACAAGTCTGTAATTCACAGCCATTTTCTGCATACACGTGAATGTGGGCCAAGCAAGTGAAGGAGACAAGTCCTAAGCCAGACAATGCCAACCTCGGTACACCAAGCATGCAGAGCAGCAAACACTGGCAACCAGTCAACAAAGCCACTCTGCTCAGCATGGGGAGTTGATGGCAGACATTCAACCTAAACACAATTATTGTTGGATAAATTATATGCAAGAAAAAGGTTAAAATATCCTGGTGAGTGAAGGGAAAATCTTTAGATTCTGGTCTGAACAGACTACTTGTAACATACAGTTTTGGGACAACCCAGGAAACACATTCAGCAAAATGTTAACAGTTACGGAATCAGGGTGATATGCAGATGAATGTTCACTATACTTTTCCCCCTACTTTCCTGTGCATTTGACGATTTTATAAGAGAAAATCCATCTACAGTGGTATGAAAGAAATGTGGGTATTCTAGGGCCACTGAAAACCTTTTTTCTTTGCCTTACTATTTTATAAAGGCCAGAATGAGAAAGACTCATCTTCCCAGACTCACTTGCAACTAGGTAGAGGTGGGCAAGTGTCAGAGTTCTGGCCAATGAAATGTAGGAAATCCCTGGAGAGGGCATCCTTTATTCTCCCCAAAAGACATGTCCTCATAAGCTTTTGGCTCTTTTCTTTCGTCCTGCCTGCCACATGGACACGGTTGTCTGGAGATGCAGCAGCCTTCTTGTGACTATGAGAACCAAATCCCCATTCTAAGGATGGCAAGTCAGGAAGGTTGTTGCAAGGAGCTGAGGACACTAGTGGTGTTGCAGAGCTGCTATACCAGCCCTGATTATCCTGTCGTATCCAATTTCCTGTCATATCAGGAAAATAACCCTCCTGCCCCACCACCATTAAACCATGGTATCAGTTAAGAATTGTGTAAGTAACAGAATTCCTTACTCCTAACTTCCGTGGCTTGAAAAAGTGAGAAGTTTTATTGTCTCACTCAAGAAGTCAAGGAATAGGAAATTCAGGGCTAGTAGGGTGGCTCACTTATCTTGTCAATGACACTTGCTCCCTCTATCTTCTTGCTTTTCCATTCTTAATGTGTTTATTGCCTTCTCATTGTCACAAGACGGCATTGGGTGTGCATTCCAGGCAAAAAGAAAGAAATATCTCATGGGTTCACATGGCCACTCTTGGATGCATGGGAGCTAGAAAAAAAATCAAGTAATTGGCTTTTTAATGTCTTCTGTAGATGAAACAATGTACGTTGGTCACCTAACATCCATTCCTAATTACTTTCTCCCTCGCCTTCCTCTACTGTGACATAGGCAGTTGTTTTTTTTTAAACACTCCCTGGTGAAGGAGTTATTACCTCACCAAGGAGACTCGGAACCTTGTGGATCCCTAACAGTGCCTACCACATATGGGTATTAAATAATATTTATTGAATTAAGAAACTGTAACTGCCTGGGGTTCTTATTTTCTGAAATTCTACCACTGTAGTCACCTTTATTGACAGACCATTTTAACTCAAAACAAAGTAAAATAAGGTTGGGAAAGGGCAAGAGAAATACACTATGATCGGATGGAGACTTGGAAATCAGAGTGGTAGGAAAATGGCTTCATTATTTTGTTGTTTGAAAATTTCTTCTGATGTACAGACTGATGCAGAATGTAGAGACTCTGGTAATGCGGGGCTAGTTAATTTAGACCAATCCTTCCACTGAACGTAATCAAAAAGCATAACGAAATATAAAGATATTTTTGTAAAAGCGTCAAAGGCTTAACCTGAGAGTAAGGAGTTACTAGGGCCAAGTTTTGGGAGTGTCTGGGAATCCAGAAAGGTAGGCATAGCATTTGGGGCCAATTTTGCCCTAGGAATTTGCCAATCTGGAGGAGGTGCTAAGAGGTTGAGTTTTGCTTTTAGTGCTCTTTAGGGCTGGGGACAAAAGTCAGAGTTCAAAGATGTGATAACCTACCTGCCTGGGGTCCAGAAGGACTGCTCCAGGTGAGTCGGGTTGAGCTGGGTTGGGGGTCCAGAAGAACTGCTCCAGGTGAGTCAGTGTGAACTGGGTTTGGGGTCCAGAAGGACTGCTCCAGGTGAGTCAGTGTGAACTGGGTTGGGGGTCCAGAAGGACTGCTCCAGGTGAGTCGGGGTGAGCTGGGTTGGGGGTCCAGAAGGACTGCTCCAGGTGAGTCAGTGTGAACTGGGTTGGGGGTCCAGAAGGACTGCTCCAGGTGAGTCGGGGTGAGCTGGGTTTGGGGTCCAGAAGGACTGCTCCAGGTGAGTCAGGGTGAACTGGGTCGGGGATGGGGGTGGGAAACAGCCCTCAAAAAGATCACAGTCATCTGGTTAGCCCAGACAATCTCAAGTTTTGAGTTTGGATTAAGGTAATTCCAGAGTGCCCATTTTCTCCCAGATACCTGGCAAAAGGAGTAGAAAATCCTCTTTGGAGAAAGACAACATAATCGTTGACCTCAAATTTCTGTAAAGAACTTTTCAAAACATTGACACACAATAAAAAATTACTAGACATATGAAGATCCAGACTCTATAAGCAAGAACCACCAGAAACAAGGGACAATAGATAATTCCTAAAGGAACTTAAAATATCTGAATTATCAAGTTTTCCTTTGATATTACCATATTGTTTTGGTGTCACAGAAATTTCTATGGCATAACAATTAAAATAAATGATATAAAATAAAAAGCAAAAAACAGAGCTGGAAGGAAATATACAGTTGACACTTGAACAACGAGGGGGTTAAGGTACTAACCCCCTCACAGTTGAAAATCCATGTATAACTTTTGACTCCCCCAAAACTCAACTTCTAATAGCCTGCTGTTGACCTGAAGCCTTATAACATGATCAGTTAATGAACACATTTTTGCATTTGTATTCTATATCATACTCTTGCAATAAAGTAAGCTAGGGACAAGTGTTATTAAGAAAATCATAAGAGAAAATACATTTACAATATTGTATAGCATTTATTGAAAAAATCCTCTTATAAGCGGACCTGTGCAGTTCACACCCTTATTCAAGGTTCAGTCATACCACTATTGTGTTGGTGGTATCTAAGGGCGGGAAACTATGGTGTTTATTTCATCTTTCTCATTTCTGTATTTTCCAAATTTTCTTTAATGAGAATTTACACTGGAAGACATACTTAAGTAAAAAAGAAAGTGATAAAGCGTGTAAGCCAGAGCAGGGCTGGATTCACAGGTGTGCTTCTTCTATAGTTGCCCAGGGTCCTGTAGTCAGAAGGGTCTCATAACTTGGTTTAAAGCATTGCTGTTGCTATCTTGAAATTCTTAATAATGTTTTGTCATGGAGCCCCATATTTTCATTTTGCACTTGGGCACCAGTCGTACATAGCAAGTCTTGACCCAGAAGCAATTACGTGTTAATCTGTTGGCCGCTCTGTCAAAGGCTGTGGGACTTAACTCTATAGTTTCCCCACTTCCCATCCAAAGGCGTCTAGTTTCCAAACTGGAGGTGTGGCCAAAGGGCTGCAGGAAAGGCAGGTGCCCTGGGGAAAAAGTTTGCAGGCCTGATCCTCCTTCAGCACTAGCCAGCTGTATGACCAGCTTTCTGGGACTCCTTCCTTCCAGCTCTACCGCCATTGGAATCACATCTGTGGGCAGCAGGGTAGTCCGCTGGGTTAGAATCAACCAGCAACTATTGATTTAGTGCCCATTCTGGGATACAGGTGTTCTGAGATTCACTCCAAACCACATGGGGTTCTGGTCTCCCCCCCTGGATTTGCCAATCATTTTTCAGGGTAGTCCTCCTTGCATTCCAGGCTGACTGACACATCTGAAACCCAGTCCTCGGGACTGATTGGAACCTCTTTCACTGCTATATCAAAAATCCCACACAAAGGAAGCATGGTTTCCAAGATGCTGGACCCCTGTGCGAAGTGCGCAGATAACAATCCCTGCTATTTACTGAACTTGCACCTTGTGCCAGGCAGGCTCTGTGCTAGGTTCTTTATTAATAGGTTGAGTGCTCATCTCTATTTTTCAAACAAGGAACTGAGGTTTAGAGAGGTTGAGAAACTTGGAGAAGCAAAGGGGTCTGGCTCCAAAAGCGCACGCTCTTGACGGTTCCACTAGACCGACACCAGTAACAGACCCGCTGTCATAGCCTCCTGAGCCCAGAAGAGAGCACGGCGTCCAATTTTCCCAATCCCAAGGTCAGATGGCGGGGGAGGGTGGAGGACGCGAGGGACAGACGTAAACAGGGTATTTTAAGGGGATGGGATTAGTTCTGGCCACAGGGTTTGTCCTGCACCCCAAACAACACAGGAGCAGCCCCGCCAGCCTTTTTCCTCCTCACACAGCTGCTCCGCGAGAACCAGGAGAGGCGGCTGCCGCCTTCGTGAGCAAGGTACACGCCGCACCCTCCCCCGGGCGGGCGCTCGTTTCGGGAGGCCCCGCCCCGCCCGGGCGGCCCAGGTTCCTGGCAAGCCCTGCGCGCACTGCTCCCGCGGCCACCCGCCTCGCGCCCCCGCCGCCCCCGCCCGGGGCGCGCTGGGCGGAGCCGGAGCCCGGGGGGCGCCGAGTGGCGGGGGCTCGGCAGCGGCTTGGGCTGCCACGGCAGCAGGTGGAGCGTGCTCTGCGGCGCGCGGCTCTTGCCCGAAAGCCGCCGCCGCAATCGCGCGGACCGCCCAGTCCAGCCCTACTTCCCCGGGAACTTGGGTTTCCAGGCGGCGGGCCGGGCCCTGGCGCGCGGCGGAGCGCAGGCAGCCCTGGGCGCCAATCTGGGGCGCAGGGCGGCGGGGACCCGGCTCCTCCCGGTTATCTGAAGGCGTGCACTGTGGGGAGGAGCCGCTGCCGGCCGCGGGCGCCGAAGAATCCCGAGGGCGCACCCGCCCCGAGGCGTCCAGAGCAGAGGGCGCGTCCCTGGATTCCAGGCACGGAGCGTCCCACGCGATCCTCGAGGGGACCTCGCCGCCTCGCCGCCTTGGTCTCCAGGGCTCGCTGCTGGCACCAGTCTACGGAGTTCTCTATTGCTGTTTTCTTCGATTTGGGGACGCGCCCGCCAACGCCGCTCCACGCACCTCTCCCGGTCTGCGCGGGCGGGCTGGCGCCCGGGTCGCCGGAGCCTCCAGGAGCCTTGGCGCCGGTCGCAGACCGTCGAGCTTCTGGTCCGGCGCGCCCCTCCCAGCCTCCGCCGAGGGCCGGAGACGCGGCCCCCTCTGCGGAGCGCTGTTCCCGCGGGGCACCAGCCGGCCATGGCCTTCACGTTCGCCGCTTTCTGCTACATGCTCTCCCTGGTGCTGTGCGCCGCGCTCATCTTCTTCGCCATCTGGCACGTGAGTAGCCGAATGGCTTCTAACTCTCTTCTTTCGCCCCAGACGCGCCCCTGTCCACCTGCTCCCGGATTTCTCCGGAATGCCACCTCCCTTTCCCCAAGTTCAAGCGGGGCGGATTGGGGCTGGCTGCGCGCGCCTGCAGGTCAGACCCCCGCCGCAGGCAGTGGGTGCAGCCCCGTGCGCCCTGATGCCTGGCCGCAGGCGGTGGGGCAGGGCGCCCTTCCAGGGCCTGGGCCGCGTGCGGGTCCGCAGCGGCGCCGTCCGCCCCGACCCCACTCCCCCGCCCGCCTTCTCGGCCCGCGGGGGACGAAGAGAAGCGCCTTCGGGCCCGGCAATTAGTCAAGTAACTATAACAACTAAATATTTAAAATGTCAGCGTCTGCGGCGGGTTGCCTTGAGACGTAATTGGAGACAAAGTGGAAACACGACGGGTGCTCGGTGAGAGGAAGTGAGGAGAGGCCGGCGGCGGACTTGGAAGCGGCGGAAAGAGGAAAGGAGGCGCCAGGAGGTGGGCCGGGGTGGGGGTGGGGACAGTCACCCCAGGTCTAAGCGGGCCAGTCCTGGCAGACTCCGCAGGTGGCAGACCCCTCCACCAGGCGCCCAGTGGTCCCAGCACCAGCTCTCCGCTATCCTTGGGGTCACCGCCACCGCCGGTGGTCCTGCTTCTGCAGCGGCTGTGACACGGGAGGTGAACCTAGAAGCAGGGCCAGGGAGGGAGCGGGCGGAGGGAAGCCAGGCCCCTCCGAGACACCGCGCCCCGTTGGCGAGTGATGGGCCTCTCAGGGCTTCCGTTCCGAGGTTAAGCGCCCTGACCGCACCATCAGGGGCTGGTGGGAAGAAGGAGGTAGAGTTT
>JAVSCE010009953.1:0-29555 GCA_032199065.1 Smutsia gigantea
AAAAAATGTGAATTTTCTAAGTGCTTTCTAAGAATCATATAGATAGCATGTTAGAAGTTTAAGGAAAAGAAATCTGGTAGAAATTCACACGAAGTTCTCAGGATTTAAATATCTAATTAAGTTGAAATGGCCTTGGACAACTGAAAGCAGTAAGATTCTGAACAAGAATTTGAACATTTTAAGTTTTTATATAGGAGCATTAGGGAAATTTTGGCTTGCCTAAACACATAGCCAAGCACACACACACACCCAGAAAACAAAACAAAGACAAAATACTTCCACCTGTGAATTCCAGGACAGACAAGTCTATACTGAGAAATTACGTGATACACATTTTCACTTTAAAGTTATTACTGTATTCTTTGTTTTAACTCATTGGTTTAACAAGTATTCCCAATGGTGAGCTTCTTCAGAATTCACCTTAAATATTGTTGATGGCTGTGTAAGCAATATTAACTTGTTAAATTTCCTTTTACCTATGCCAGCCCATCAAAACAAATTTTATCCAAAAACTTATAAATCTAGACGTATAAATAGATAGTAATCACGTAGCTAGGAAGTGTGCATTTACCTGGAAAATATATATGACATCTAGTTACAATGATGATTTTCTAAATTTGTATTACTTTTATTTTAATGACCTTCCCAAGGACAATAAATATAATTTGACAAGTGATTTAATTAAGGAGGTAAAAGGCCTCCTTACAATCTAGGTCATATTTTTGAAAATTACTGAATGAAAAAGTTAATTGCCTGGCAGCCTTTCACACCAACTGTGCTGGCAATCTAGTGGCAAGCCTAATAAGTACTCTCTTACATAGACAAATGTGCTTCAGATAATGATAGAGCCTTTTGAGTGTGTGATTCTAGATACAGTCATTCAGAAGGAGAACAATAGAATAAGCAAAGCCAAGTAGAAGAATTAACAGAGGCAGCAAGGCACAGAATTGTGAAGTTATTTACAGGCTGACACTCACTGCCACGTGTAACTGACTGCAGACCTAATCCTGTTGTTCCATTTTTATTGGGCAAAAACCATAGCTTCTAGAACAAGACTCAGTAGGCATTAAAGCAACTTTGCCCCCTTATACAGAGAAGACCAATGATTAGGAAACACTTCAAGTTTCTAAGAATTTACTTTTGAAAATTGTGACATTTTTCTTGACTTTGTATATCATACCATTATTCTTTAAGACCATTTTTCTGTATTCACTTGCTTTCATTTTTATTTTAGAAGTCCGTGATTATTTATATTTGAATTATCTTGAAACAACAACCAATTTGGAAGGACTCTTCATTCTGAGAAGAAATGTTCCATGAGTCCTTGAAAATAATTAACATCAAATGACTTTCATAACTTCTTCAACAACATGTTCTTAAAATAATATAAATGAAAAAAAACACTTTCCTACCAAATAACATTTCTAACATTGAATAGTTATTACTTTTTAAAGATCATTTTGGGTATAGTCCTTCAGTGTTATTTTGACACTCACTAAGAACATGACTGTAGAATGTATAAATTGGGAATACTTGTCATATTTACTCATAATCTACATTATAATTTACAAAAACAATTTTCCTTTAATGATTAAGCAACATGTCATTTCAATGTTGTTTCATTACCCCCCCAAATGAGACACGTTAAATAGTTTTGAAAATACAGTAAAATAATGTATTCCCCAACTTGAGATAGATAGATGCAGTTTTCATTTTCACAATGTATGTTCACTATATTCTAGAGTGAGCAACAATTTATAGTCAGTACAAGGTAAGTTAGTTAAATATCTCTGAGTTCAATTCTGTTTCTCACCAAAGAAATTAGAATCAAGATAATATTTTCTTATTAATGCCATATTATTTTATTCTTGTGGATCTATATAAATATAACTGAAGTGTTTTTCATATTCATTAAACTATTATTTTCTTGCATGTATAAAATATTGAGATGAAAATAACCTTAGAGATCATCTACTCTAAGTTCTATTAATTGAAGAGATTGACCAATGAGGAGGCAGAGGACTTAGGAAACTGCACAGTTATTCATGCAGATTGAAACTGGAATCAGCCTGCTTTTTTGTGGTAATAACAGCAAATCTGGTTGGTCATACATATCAGAGACCAAAAAAAATGTTGCCTTCATCTTTGCCCAGAAGTTTAACTAGTTTGGCAAAATCCTACCAAGAAGAATTAGCAGCATCTGGTAGTAAGCTAATTTTCCCTTTGCTCATATTTGCAGATAAAATACAGATTTTTGTGGATGTATAGTTCCCAGTCTTAGTTATGGGATTAAATATCTTTCCATGATAATAAATTACTTCTCTTAACATTTAAATAACCAAGAGCCCACCCACAGAGAGTTAATTTATTTGAGGTCACTTAATTATACCTTTGGTAGCATTTAATTTTCAAGAAACCCCTATTTCTTACATCTCCAGAGAGCTCCCAGTGCCATTAGGTTCTTAAATAGTTTTGTCTTGTGTATTGCTGTATTGTTTGGATGGCCCTGAGTGGCCAAACATTTAATTAAAGTCCCTTGAGAGGACAGTTTTCATGACTTGTTATTGGACATCTGCCAAAGCTCATTTTACCAAGCCTTGACATCTACTTAGGCTACTTCTGTGTATATTTTTAATGCTGTCCATATGCCTTAAGTTTCAAATACTCTCCAAGACCAATCACTTCATACTATCTCCAGTCTAAAAATTTTCACTTTCAGTATATTTAGAGGCTAGCATGCAATATCTTCTTGTAATCTGATTACAATGTGTTTTAAATTAGTAAATCATCATTGTTTTTCTCAGAAGAACAAGAACCCTCTGCCGTGTTGATGAATTTAGTTAATCTACATAATGTATCAATAACAATATAGCTATTACTTATTTGATGGTAATTTTTCAACAATCTCAGTAGTAAGCACAGGACACAAATTTTCATTAGTCTCAAGAAAACAAGACAGTCTGTTAGATGCCTTACGCAAGGTTATGAAACTTTATAAAAGGGAATCTTGGTTTCTGTCCAGTCCTCTCTAAGCCCAGGTTTTAACCATTTCTCAATATTTTATATATTTTGTTTGCTTGTTTGATCTGTTTCTTAAATCATATAATGTATATGGTGTTCAGATAGTGATATAGTGATGAAAAATCCAAAGATTACAATTTTAATTTTCTTCTAGAGGGTTAATCTTTTGTTCTAATGGATCCCACTTTGTTTTGTCCCTGAGACTGTAACGCTTAGGAACTCATATTTGTTTTCTTTCATTATAAAATTTATCTAGTTATTTCTCAAGGAAAATTATGTATTCTTCCACTTAAATTAATTGTCTTCTTTTGCAGTAAAAAAAATGTATATATTGAGTCCAGAAAGTATAAAAAGAATATTTAACAAAACAAACTTAAAATTCAATAATCTTAAGTTCAGTGTTACATAGAGATGTTTTTCTTATTCTTTTCTGGAATAATGGCATCATTTGTAATATTCAAAGGATGCAAATTGAAAGTGAAAGTTTTTACTGATTTTCTTTGAACTGGTTGTTAGTTTGACTGAGCTGACCTTTGCTTTAAATCAGAATTGATTGACCAATTGAGTCAACATGGTTAAATTGGTTGTGTATATACACAGAGACTTTGTTTATTGAATTTAGGATATTCTGAGTAACACAATTTCCCTCTGCTTCTCTTCTGCTCCAGGAAACACTCTGCTTTATGATTGCATTTAATAATGTGTCAGAAAGCAAATGGAAATAGAACTGTACACAAGGGAGAGTAACAGTGGATTCTGCAACTGTTTAATATCCAGAGAAACAATCCTTACAAATTGTTTCAGATTCTCATATAGTTTGTATGTTACTCTTATTTGTTTTGTTAAAGATGTTATCTGAAAGCTAAGTTATCAGGAAACCTAAAGCTGTTGGCAGTATGATAACCATCTATTATAATTGTATGATTTCCAACATTTAAAAAAATTTGGAGTGTGTCCTAGAACAATTGTATAAATTTATTTCTACTAAAGATATGGCATTCTATCTGTTTCCAAGTCAAATTTTTATTGTAGTAACAGGGTACCATTGTGCACAAAGAAGTTGAATAATACATAAAAGACACAATACAGATTCTAAGATCTTGCTGCAGGATGTCTCTAAAAATAATAATTTTCTTGTTCACTTAAAGTACCTAATTTCTTTTATTTCGTCTTGGTTCTTATAGTTTGGACATCAAAAACAGGCCTGAAACTCAAAAATTAATAATCAGAAGGATATAAGAGTCAACCTTCTGAGTTGTAAAGGTGGCCTGCTTCTCAGTGCCAAATCAACAACTGATTTCATAAATTTAGTTCTCATGTTATGAACTGTACTGCCAGTGAAAATCAATAAAAACAATTTCTCTCTACATTCATGTTCCTCTCCTCATACTATTTCTTCATATTCTTTTCAGGGCCATTTTGTCAAAATGCCACAGGGCCATACAAAATGTAATTTTGTGTTTCCGTGTGTGTGTCCCATGAAATCTGATTTTTCAGGTGCATTTTTGATTGGTATGAAGGGCAATGCAGGCTTTAAGCAAAATCAAAAACTTCACATTCACAGTTTTAAAAATATTGAAGGAACCACCAAGTTTTTTTGTTGGTTTTTTTTGCATAAAATTTGAGACTATGTACAATATTTACATGGTTTGTAGTATAGTCATATATAGGGCATGCATGTATAATTATATATGTATGATAGATGTATTTGTTGAGTTAATCGTTAATGGATATCTGAAAAATACTGGCAGAATCAAGATTAAAATGCACTTTTAAAAAGAAACACCTTGTTAAGCTTACAGATCTTAAACATGACTGAAAATTCAGATACTTCCAGACAGATAGGTCATTATCCATTCATTAATTCTCTCACTCATGTATTCATTTATTCAAAACATTTGTCAAAGATGTGGACTATACATGGATTGCTGTTACGGCAGGGTAAATGTATGTATATCTTTTCCTTCAAAAGCTTATTTAGATATTCAGAAGATAGTATAATTTTAATACCAACAAGTACACAATATGCCTTGTTTCTAATACCAAGCAATTATTCCATTAGATTTATGTTGCTCTCCTACATTTAATTCTTAAAGAATGATTCCTCAAAATAATTCATAAAATTTTGCAAGGATTGAACATGCTGCTGTGCATAAGTGTCTCTCTAGAGCCTTGATACATCATCAGGACTCAATAAATAATAGTTATCATCATTATTGCTATTCCAAAACTATCAAATGAGATATGTTATTTTTTTTTCATTTCACAGTTGAGCAAACTTATTGTCAGGTTAAGTAATTTTTAAAAGGGACTGTACAAATTACATGGCACTGATTACATTCCAAGCAGTGGATAATTGATTTTAAAGAATGATGTTTTCTCCTTCTTGACAAGGGGATAGATACTCAAAGTACAATGTTCATTATTTGGGTCTTCTGTCCCACTCGGCAGATAATGATAACAAGCATTAATGAGTATGTATATATTAGACATTGGGCTAAGCAATTACTGTATATGTTATGTGTCCCAAAGATCATACATCTCAGTGAGTGTAGGTTTGTTTTTATATATATAAATGTCCACTTTTTATATGTGAAAAATCAGAGACTGAGAGAGGCTTAGAAATGTGTACCAAATCAAATAGCTTGTAGTAGGAGAAGAGCTTCAACCCAGTTTCAACTGAAAAGTATGTACTACTTTTGAGCTTGTACTGACACAAAGTTTGATTAAAAGTGATAAAAAGCATTGAAAGTTAACAAAAAACAGTAAAGAGACCTAACATTATGTTTGCGCCATGTCATAAGTATCAATTTTCAAAATGAAGAATTAGAATGTTAGGTACAAAGAAGTTTAGATTATCGATAGAAAAAGCCATATTAAATTTTGTTTCTGTACATTTGGCCATGCTGGAGATGGCCCTTTTATGACTATTTATTATTTTATTTCAAAAGAATTAAAAATTTCATATAAAATATTTATAAACAATATACCCTTTAAAAGTCACCTTTTCTCCTATTACCAGAGATAGCAACTTTTAAAATATTGACATATATACATATATTCTTATTTTGCTATATGTGCATGTATGGGGACTGTTCTGGGAGACGATGTATGTCTTGGTATATATATGTCTATGATATAGAAAGGTAACTTGATAGATGATAGATAGATATAGATAGAAACTCTTAAGTTTCTTAGGGCTGCCATAAAATACCACAAATGGGGTGCCTTAAAACAACATAAATTTATTTTTTAACAATTCTGGAGGCTAAAAATCCCAAATCAAGGTGTTGGCAGGGCCACAGTTTCTCCCAGATCTCTGAGTAGGATCCTTTCTTGCCTCTTCCCGGCTTCCGGTGGCCGTGTCAATTTTTGGCCTTCCTTGGCTTGCAGCTGCATCGCTCCCAGTCTCAGCCTCAACCTCCACACGGTGTTCACACTGTGTGTCTTCCCTCTTTTATAAGAACATTAGTCATATTGGATTAAGGGCCACCTACTCCTGCGTGACCGCATCTTAACTAATTACGCCTGCAAGGCCCTGATTTCCAAGTAAGTTCACATTCTTTAAGGGGAAGGGTGGTTAGGATTTCACTGTATCTTTTTTGAGACACAATGAAATCCATAGAGAACACACAGAGGCACACAGGCACATACACACACACAGGATACTTCCAAAATTAGAATTTTAGTTTCCATATTATTTCGTAGCCTTATACACCTAGTATGAAGTGAGCCACTTATGTTTTCATTAATTACGATGATTACCTTTTGATTACAGTTCTCAAGTTGACCAAGTTTGGTTGTGAATATGTTAGTTAAAGATTTTTAAATTAGGGTTTCACTTGTCAAACAGTGTAGCAATGTATTTTATCACCTTGTGGTGCTTTTGTGAAGAAGTAAGACACCCTTCTGAGAGATGCTATGTGAACCTGGTATGTTATTATTTTCCTTTGATAATGCAGGAACAATAAACAGTTGACCTGTTCTCATCCTTTTCCCTGCATACTGGCAATAAATATAAGATCCATGTGGCAACTTCTGTGCAGTGTACTTGGCTCTGAGTCACTGTAAAAACCTGGAGAGCAATTCTTCAGTGAGGTGGAAGGAGCGGTACCTTAATAGCAGCGTTTAGTGGTAAGGCTGTCTGAGAGGCAGAAAAAAAGATTTTGAAATAAATGGACTTTACAGAAAATTGTCTTCACTTTGTAGTTTGGAGTCAGGGTTGGAATCTTCAACTTTTTTTTCCCTCACTTACCTGTTGCTAAGAGATCACATTCAAGGTAAAATTAATGCATCTCCAATTACGAGGTATGTAGTCAGCAGTGGAAGAGGACATGTAACGTGCTGTCTAGCAGTTAGAACTTTTGAAAAATATGTAACATTAGAGAAAAAATCATGCATACGATAGACATACAACAAATGATTATTAAATGAATCAGGATGCTGAGTAGTGAACAGTTAAGGGTCTGTCATCTTAACTGTACGCAATTCATTTTATCTTCTTTGTTTTAGTTTTTTTTTTAGCTTTTTAACCCTTAAGAAAGTTGAGAAGTGCTCTGTCAAGATAGAATAGACAGGTATTACTACCCACTAGGTTCATTATAATATTAATATAAATCTCTTATAGCACTGGAATCTATTGAACCCAGGAAAAAAATTACTTTCTGTTTGGACACTTTTAATTGTACAGTACTATTTCAGGGTCAAAAGCTGAATTCCACTGATGATAGAGTTTGGTAATTAAGTCTTAGACCTAGCTAGCAGTGCCACATTTTTCCTTAAGTATTCTTGAAAGCTCAGATCTCACATATGAGTGTTTCTTCTATTCTCAGAAAAACGCTAACCAATGACCCCCATCCAATTCTGGGTCAGGCGTATCATTCAGTCAACAAATATTCACATCTAATTCAAATAGGGCCTTATTTGAAATTCTGTGATACTACAATGTGATGTCAGACAAAGCTATTTTTTCTTAAGATCCATTAATTTAGAAGATAATACTTGCAAATAATTAGAAGGAAATGCTCTGTTTCTCTCATGTTAAATGAAGGACTTAGAACTAGCTCAGCTTGTACTAATATGTTTAATATGATGTTTATGTACTAATTGTTTAATATGATGAGTCATAATGTAATATTAATGATCTTTCCATAGAGGCAACTGTACTTATAAGCCACCCCCCTCAATAAAAGACAGTCTGTCTTTCTTTGGCCAAATACTGAGAAGTATTCAGAAAATTCATATTCCTTTAATTTTCCTCTCCATATTAAATATAGGATTATAAACAAAGTGAGAATTCAAGTGGGAAATTAGTTCAGGTGTCCTTATTAGCCATTCTCACTCACCAAAGCCACATTCTCAAAATGTAACAGTGTCTCAAACACCTTCTAATGGGCTCTATTAACCTGTTCAGTGCACTTCCCCTTTGGAATTTCACTATGGCATTGCTCTTTCAAGGTGCTTTGACATAAAATTTGATTTTAAATGGGGTTTAATACATTCTGGTCAGGCCACTGACACAATACTTGACAACCCCAATATGCTTTGCCACATGGACAGTGTCATCTGTGGTATTAAATAATTTTTTTCATAAGGGTTCAATTGCTCCTTCTGTTTTCTTTAACAAAAATAATAGGAAAAGCACAGTGTTCCATGAACATTTTTAAGCAAATCTCTCTCAATAAATGCATTAATTTCATTCACAATTTCCTAAAGAAAAATGACTAGAGACAATGGCAATAAAATAATTGTTATGCAATCCCCATGGACAGTTGATGTGTACAAGAACAGGTTGATCACAATAGAGTAGAAAAAGGATTGATACGAGGAGTAGAAGCCTGGACTTTTCTTATCACAAACACAAGTCTTATTTGTCTCTTCTGTAAAATAAAGACTTAAAAGAGATACATGTTTTCCAAATCCACTGTGTATCTATTCAGCTGTGAAGCATATTCAAAATACAAATAACCATAGGTCCATCCCAGTCCAGAGGAATCTGAAATTAGGACCAGGACCCAAGAATCTATATGCCATAGTGATTTGGATGGGCAATAGATTTAGGAACAACTATTCTAAGGATCCCTGAGCCCTATTTCACTTCCAACAGATAGGATTCTCAAAGTCTAAGAGAAATTTCATCACTGAGATGCAAAATGCCCAACTGAATTTCAGGACCAGGATTTTAATCTGGCCTGTGTTATTTTGCTGCCTCTGAGGCAACACTCAAGTTCTTTTTCTGACAAATAAGTACAGATTGTTCGTGTCACCCTAGGCTTACTGCACATATTACAGTACTTAGCATAATGTCAGTAAACATTAGCTGGAGGGACAGAGAAACTGAGACAGAAATAGTGACCAGATCACAAAATGAAACATTATAAAGGGATCAGAAAGAAATATAAGTAACGGGAGTGAGTGATGAGTTAGATCATGTTTGCTAGGCTTTCATGTATCCCAACTTAATGAGCTTAAACTTTTATGAGTTTAAAACACTTTAAAAAAAATTTCAATAGAAAAATAAGTTTTTTCCTTTTAAAATCTGTGCGGAATCATGATAGATTGGCTCTAAGATATAATAGAAGATTTTCCACAGCAAAATAATTAAATTGTGAGAAGTAAATAATGCACACAATGAAAGTAATGAGAACAGAAAAAATACTCTCATATTTGGGGGGAAAAATATTTTAAGCCTCACAATCTCTCTCATACCAAAAGATGCTTTTCAGTATTTGCTGTCTTTTCCTTAAGAATCTAATTGTTCATGACAATTTTAATACATAGTCTCATCTAATCATGAGTTTACAGTTTGATACAATTTACATACACTTAATTATAGGTTGAATATGGAGAGAAGATATTCCAAATATATTACTAGTTTTGTCTAATGGGCAAACGGGGCTTTCTTTTTTTTTCTACTTTTAAAACAACAATTCTCATCATTTGGGTCTTCTTTCTTTGCTTTGATTTTATTAATTCAAGAGAAAACAAAAAAATATTAGATGGCATTCAACTAACACCTTGTTGCACTACAAAAATTCCCACACATCAAGATGATTTGTAAGCTAAAGGCAGACAGAATGTATAGAAACTGTATTTGGCTTGTAGGATCCAATATAATATACCCTTGTACAAAACACATTTCAGCACAAAGAAGTCAATAATCTGACACTTGTCTTGTGAAGTACATTATTCTGCCATAGAGAAATTTGCTATGTCCAAATTTTTCTGTGGATCCAATTCTCTATAATAGCCCAGCAAGGTCAGAACTCAAACAAAGCTGTAACCTACCTGCATGTCCCCTTGTAACTACTAAGGACTTTCAGGGAAGTAGGAGGTCTCCCTAACCTGTCTGCTGGGATCCTTAAGTTTAGTTCAAGTTATGAGAAAGGAAGCCATTGAACTCCACCTGACATAGTTCTTTGGCATTGTTTCCTTAACTTCTGAGTATTTGTTCCAGGGCTGGAGTATGAATAGGATGAACAGTGCCTAGAGCAGTCTCTGTGACTCACATAAACCATAATTACACTGGCTATGCAACTATTTCTAGAGGAGACTTAAGGCCTATAATTCAGCAAATCACATTTGTTTTAAAATATGGTTCCAGATACTTCATTGGCTTTGTCCTAGAAATGTTGGGGTAACAGAAAAGATGACCTCTTTGTTAAGTGTGTGTAACTTCTTAATATGTGTGTGTTTATATATTGAAATAGCTGTTATGTCTGAGCTAAAAGCTAAGCTGATAGACAATATAAATGTCTTTTAAAATACTGTTTTCTTCCTCTGCATCTTTATTTTTGGGAATAAATTGGACTTTAGAAAAATAGAGTGTACTTCTACCATAAGGCAGCCCTCTGCTAACTGTTGGAGAAGAGGCCCTTCTGATTTTCAGAAATACTAACCCATGATGGACTTTCTTTACTCTGTTCAATCCCGGCTTCAAAAACCTTATCCAATTCATTTACTTTGCTGAATGAGATAAGCAAGTCTCCATGGTACCTCATGGTTCAGGGTCCTTTGTAAAAACCCCTTTGCTTCTCATAGAATTTCAATCATTCTCAGTGAAAATTTGAAGAATTTTTTAACCCAAAGATTAGCAGAGAAATTCCAGAGAGGAGAAATTTGCATCACCTTAAATATTAAAAATGCTTAAGGAAAGCAAAAATAATATTGCAATACAGTTCCTTCAAAATGATACTTTAATGACTTGGCTTCCTTTAGAATAGCCTTTGGTTTTTGCTTAAGGTTTTCACAACAAGTGATGATAGAAATTAGATGAAATTATAACAGAGTTTCCTTAAAAACTGAAACCTTTCTATGAATAAAAGGTGAGGAAATATTTCTTACAAGGCCACCTATCCATCAGGCATAATTTTTTCTAGCATTTTTGTCAGTTATGTTTATGTTAATTATATCTACCTATAAGATAACATAAGCTATTTTGGGGGTATTTGTTTTTCTTTCAATTATTTTTTTGAGGCATAATGGACATATAACATTATGTTAGTTTCAGATGTACAACACAGTGATTCAATATTTGTATATATTGCAAATGATCACCATAAGAATTCTGGTTAACATCTGTCACTATACATAGTTATAAAATTCTTTTTTCTTGTGATGAGATCTTTTTAAGGTTTACTCTCTTAACACCTTTCAAATATGCAATATAGTATCATTAACTACAGTCACCATGCTGTACATTACATTCTCGTGACTCATTTATTTTATAGCTGGAAATTTGTACCTTTTGACCTCCTTCACTTATTTTGTGTATTTTCTATGAATATAAATTAATCTCAAATAGTCTCAGTTTAACTTCATTTTCAGTTGGAGGTTCTCTCAACAAATCAGCTCTAAGTTGAATTTCTGAGGCTTGTCCTTCTTCAAAATATGAATTTCTGAATATTATGTAATATTACAAAATATTATGCAATAATCCTTCATAACGAAAAGGTAAAGGTAGCCCAAGCCTAAAGTTAATTTTTCTTTCCATTCAAGGCAGAAATGATACAAAGTGACTTCTTGGAAAAGTGTGAAATATGCATTTTTTATGTGAGAATTAATGCTTTTTGCCTACCATCAACTTCCATGCTGGGTACTTTTTTTTTTTTAGGAGAGCAAGGCAGAGGCTTTTATTTAAAGAGAAAGCAATAGGACAGAGCTCCTGGCTCAGGCCAGGAGGGGACAAGAGAGCCCCCACTCTGGGTATTTTTAAGAATTCACTTCACCTGTGGTATGATTTATCGACTGAGCGACACATGCGCTCATTCAACAGTATAATTTTTGAGTTATTTCACTTAAACAAAATGACCATAATTATTTAGATGGACATCTGACAAGAATACTTCTCAAACTGGTTGGGTAATATTTTTAGCACCATTGATCCAGCAAGATCCAGTAATAAGACTAACTTTTTGTTTAATAGAATTCTGTCTACAATGTTCCACTCCATTAGTGAAAAGGGAGTTGCTCAAGTTACATAGATACATTCTCAAAGACATTGGCTAATAAAACACAGACATCTCTGTCTAGATGTTGAATGTTTATATGTACGCATTTGCTCAAGCAAACCATTTGTTGTATTAACAAAATGACCATTGTATTAAATTTAGGATTGCAGAGACCTAATGAGATTTTTTAAATCACTGTAGCCAATAGAAAATATTTCTCAAACAAATATAAAGTCATTTTGTCTTTGGGTTTCTATATAGAGATTCTAAGAATATACATAAAAATATCAGAAGAATGCATAATAAGAACCTACTTTGTAGAAAACAGGTTTGTTTGTTTGTTTGTTTCTCCTGGACCTTTGCATTTTAAAACCAAGTACATCAGATTCATGGAAATGGACAAATATATGAATTTGTTAATGCACTGTTGCAAGGTAGGAGCATACAGAAATATATCAGACACAATTTATATAGGGCTATCCATAAAAAGACATCATATAGACATCATATAGTGTTTCATTGAGTTTGTGTAAAATGCTACAGCTGTCTTTAGGACGCCTTTCCCTGTGGAAAAGAAACCTAATTCTGCCAAGGCAAGAGTGCAGGGCCCCTTCTTGCCCTTATTTGCTTTTAGAGACTCACATTGTCAGGTTGATAAATGGTCTTTGACAATAGCAAAGGTAATTCAAAGCTCATTCACAGGTAGAATAGTCTTTAATAGATTCTTTTATAAAGTTCTCCACTGGAGGAAAAACATATAGATAAAACACATAATATTAATTCACCATGGGGCTGTTATTCTCCCAAAAGTCAAAAACTCATATCTGAAGTCATCTTATTACACCTACCATGTATGTGTGTGTCTGTTTATTTACAAAGAAGGTTACTTTATTTTCCATCTGAAAGAAAATCAGTTATTCACTAAGGAAAAAAAAAACCAACTTTGGTAAAAAAAATGTGGTGTTTTTTTTTGAGGAAGTAACATTTAATAAACTGAGTAGTATTGAACACATCTTTGATGAGAGCACCCTATCAGAATGACACTTTGGAATTACAGAAAAGAGTTGAAGATTTTAGCAAATGTAGATAAATCTAAGTTCTATTCTCTCTGCTTTTGATGTTTGACAAATCAATTCATTAGTGGTAAAATAATGGGGTAAGTCTGCAGAGAGAGCTCAATTCATTGCATTCATCCCACCCACCTTCGTTCATCTGCAGAGTCGTGCTGTGATTTTCTAAGAACATACTCCCATCATCCTTCCTGGCATAAATCACCTCTCACTTAGGTTTGTAATAGTAAGTGAGCTATTCCTTTTTACCCTGTGTTCTTTTAAAAATACACAGGGATACAGCATTTAGAGTGATCTTTTCCTACAGTGTTAAGGAGGTTTTGTAATTAATAGGAGATACAATAATAGAGTATCTGCATTCCTGTGTATTCTGCACAGTAAGACATTTTCTTTAGTTGTTATTACTTTTAGATTAGCTCATGTAAATAACTACTTTTAGTACTAAACTAGTGTCAGAGCTATGACTCATTTTTACTATCTTTGTTTTTCTAAGTTTGGAAATTAACAAAGCTAATTTTCTTTGGAAGACAGTATTAGAGCAATCTAAAACACACAGATAGATGCACATTAGTACACCTCCAGATAAAAAAAAAACACTGGTATAAAATTCTAAGGAAATCCTTTGGACAAATAAAAGTGCCCAATTCAATGAAGAGTTTTTGCTGGGTTTTGTCAACTTTGGCAGAAATAATATGTGAAATCTATTTAGAAAAAAATGCCAACAGGATAACATTTATGTCATCAGTTATTTTACTGAGCCTTGCGGTTGCATTGCTCCAAGATGGGGCTTCTGTGCATAACTATGAGTGGTACAAAGAAAACCATGTATGATCTCATTTAAAGAGCTCATAATTGCATGCAACCATGAATACTTGTGTACTAATAATTATGATTGGGCATAAATAGACACAATGTAAAAAAGAGATGGGGAAAAAAAGGAAGCGCTGGCAATGTGTAACTGCATACAGAGCAGGAGGAATGGCTCTTGGATTAAGAGCCAGGAAAAGCTTTGTGGAGGGGGTACCATTTTAGATGAGTTTTGGGAGATGTGTAAGATTTAACAGGTAGAGTAGTTAGTGGAAGGAGGAAACTGCAAGAATATGGAACAGCATGAGTGATGACACAAAGGCCAGAAGTCTTAAGCCATTTGAGAGAGCTATTTTTATCTCAGTCACATTATACAGATCACATTAGGGGAATGAATCAAATATAAGGCGGGAATGATAGCTGGCACACATTCATCTGTTCATTCACCCATCAAGCCAGTACACTGAGTTCCTGAAATGGGTTAGTCATTAGTATAGCACTGGTGATAAATCCAGAAAAAAAAAGTGAATTAAAAATAACACCTGTCCAGGAGAGAGTCATTCTTTATTTTGGAGTGTGGAAGTAAAAACAGATAATTACAAGACAATATAATACATGCTTCAGCTGGAACTTTCACAGAGGTATAGGAGTGAAACATGTATGTCAGATGTAAATCTACTTGGAAAGAATTTTGAAAGACTTAACAGAGAAGCTGGCACTTGGGCTGGATCATGAAAGCTATGTAAATATTAGAGTGGACGGGGAGAGTGTAAGATAAATTGCCAAAGCAAAACAAATAAATATTTCTAAATGAAAATTTTGGATAGAAGGGCATAATTCATCAGAGTGGGAGTCTTCAGTGCTGTGCTAAGGTGATTGAGCTTTATTCCATAGCCCTACAGCCTTTGCAAGTATTGGAGAAGTGCAAGATCTTAGTTGACCTTTAGCACCATTATGTAGGCATTGATTTATAGCATGCACAGGCAAACAAAATGGATTGTAACACAGTTAACCCACTGATACCTAGTACCTTCTAAATTATACCAATATCTTGGACCAAGTAGAGTTTATAATGTGTTAATTATTAAAAAGAATTGAAGAATTCATATGATATACTATGAGCCAATTTCTTCATTGCTATCTAATCAGCCTAATATGAACCTTTTAATTTCAAGAGAATAGAGCAACTGAAGAGATAATAACTCATTAAAAGACATAAACAACTCAACTGGCCAAATGGAAGATTTTGAAACTGGATTATAGCTGTTGCTTTCATAAGGCCATGAATATGGTAATCTAAAAAGAAGCACATTTACTATACATAATAAAATAGTAGTTTTATGACCTGCTCTGCCCTACCTCATATCAAGACAATATTTAATGATGTGTGAGAGTTCCATGGAGAGGCTGTCTCACTGTATGTATATATAATTTTATAGAACAAAATACAGTATTTGTTTCAGGTAAATATATGTAAATCATAATCTTTTTCAACATAGGTACTAAATTTTTTATTTAAAATCCTCTAATCCATCTCTCTGAGAATGAAATCTAAATTACTTGCCATGCTTTATAAATATTTGATTACCTGAACCCTAAATATCCTGATTTCATGTCCTAGCATTTTCTTCTGGACTCTCTCTATTCCAGACAGACTGCCTCTCTGTCTATGCCTCTATCACACCAAGCTCAACACCCCAGGCCCTTTGCTCTTCCTACTGCCCACATCCTTTTTCCCTCAGATGCACTTGGCAGTTTTGTCTTTCAGATGCAAGCCCAAAATACCAGCTGAGTATCTGTTCTAAATTAGTTACACTCCCCAATCTCAAACCCCCAGTCACATTCAACCATATCATCCCTTTATCTAAAATCATGCTGTTTATCTCCTTACTTATGTGTTTATTCTGTCTCCCCCTTTCACTCCTGCCAACACACACACTAGATTGCAAAATAAGAGAACAACTTGTCCACTCAGCTCATGACTGTTTTCTGAAGACCTAGGACAATAGGTGTTCAGCCTAAAGAATACAGATATATATATATATATATATTTAGATCATTATTTATAAAGATGTTGTTAATAACAATAACAATAGTATAAACTATGTTTCAGTGTGGCTGGAAAGAACTCTTGGTCCTTTCTACACTATCAAAAAGATAAGGTTCTTCGGTTAGTCAAAAGTTTCATCTATTTGAGGGGCCTAGCCATGCCACTCTGCATATGAGATTTATTCCAATACGCTGCTCATCATTTGTACTTGGAAAATTAATAGGAATTAGGAGGAAATGTTAGTGGCCTTTCTTCTTCTCCTCCTACTCTAGCATATAATCAACCCCGTCCTTCTCATCTGCAGAGTACTTATTAAGGCTCTACTGAAAAAGGCTTTGAAATGGAGCCTGAATAAAAGAAATTACATGACTGTCTGGACCTCACCCTTTCTTACAAACAGAGACATACGTGGATACAAATGGCAGTATCATATTTGTTATGTAAATCTCTTTGTAACACTATGTTGCCATCAACAAGTCTTTTTTTTTGTTCTTGTTGCCTTATTTTGATTTACTCAAGCTTTGTTCTATAATCATGAATGCAACCTTTGCATTTGCCTTAAAATGCTCCTTTTCCATGATATGATACTAATTATATAGTGCAATTTATAGATTAGTAATGTGCTGGAACAGAAACAGCTGGAGAATAAGAGTAAATAAAAAGAGAACAGAAATGAGATCACAGGACTGGTTCTGCTAACTGGTCAGCTCACATGTTGGGCATGTATGTCTCTCAATGTCTAGCAATCTTAGTTTCTGCTTCTATAGTATCTTCCTCACAAATTAAAGAAAAACATGTATAGCCTAACTGACGATTCTGATCCTTTATAGCTGAGATATGTATACGTTTTTTAAAGATTCACAGGCAGTTTAGCTATGCACTGGGGTTGAAAACCAGAGGTCTGGATTATGATCTGAGAACCTCAAGGCAGGTGGCCAACTCCTTTTCCCTTCAGGTAAAGCTGGCTCTGTCACAACAGCAAGGGAGGTCCATGTCTGTCTAGCTGGATATGAGTCGTATTGTGTCTCATGGGCAGTGAAATCTGTAACTACATTTGCTTCAAGGAGGAATGTGATTTGTCAATAGCTTTTTAAATCTGCAACTTCCTTCTTTCCTTATTCTTTTAATCAGCTTCATGACCTCAGTGTCCTTATTAAAATTTTCTACATTTGCCTCCTTATCCCCCAGGTGCAAAGTTCCAACAGCTTTAAATTCAAAGGGGTACAGAACCCTCCCTGCAAGCCCTGGCAGAGTTTGTGTAGGTGTGAAACCAGGTGTGCATATTCCAATGTGTGTTTTGATCTCATAGGAATAATTCTATCTCTCAAATCTCTTTAAGGTTAAGTGACACACAAATAATATTTGACATATATATTTTATTCTAGTGAGGCAATTATCTTCCTTGCTTCTATGTAATCTGAAGTCTGAAAGCCATACTGTTCATAAAGCGGTTAGAATGGTGTGGAGTGAATTGTGTCTGTTGTGATGACATACACATCAACAAGTTTGTGTTACCAACTCTCTTAATGTGTAATAAATAACATTAGTCAATCTTACATGGAGGATACAACATGTTAGCCTTTTGTGGCAGTATCCTGTGTCAGAAAGGATTGTTTTATTGTATTTTATTTAATTGCCTTTTGTGGCCTGTTAGTATTTTAAAAAGAAACACATTTTAAAATGTGTTTTCTCAAAGTGTTCTAAAGGAAAATCTTAAAAGATAGAAACTTATTTATTTCTATCTAAAACAAAACATTTCTATCTTCCTAAAACATATTAATTTAAAGCAATGGTACTATCTAAAATATATTTCTCGTGTTGATGTTTTCTTAACTAAATTGGTTTATATATCTTTATACTTATAAGTTTCCTACACTTTAATCAAACAAATGAATGCTAAGCTATGTTTTATTCTTATTTTCAAACTATTCATATGCCAAAGGAATAATTCCAAATAATACTTTTTCAGCATTTCAACCCTGTTAATATTATTATAGCTGTGATCTAAAACATAAAGAGAGATCTGGTATGCAACATTACCCCACAGATTACCTATTAATATAGTTCATCACATTCTGACATTATAAAAGGAAGAAATAATAATATCAACAGATGATGAACAAATGTCATTACTGTCAAAATCTGGAATAAAAGGTATTTGCTTAATCCTCATGAAATGTTAGTTAGTAGTGAAACATAAGAAGAACTTCTTTAAAATTTGAAATGAGACAAAAATGTTCATTACTACCACTTTCATACATCTTGCTAGAGGTCTCCAGAGCAAAAGGCAAATTCAAGAAAAGAACAAAATATAGTGATTGAAAATTCCACTTATGATCCATCTATCTTCACATAAATCTGATGATATATATATATGCAAAAATCTATTGAAAAAAATACAAAGCTTTTGCAAAAGGATGTTACATTGAAAGTTTAGAATGGGTTGCAGAGATAACATATAAAATGCCAAAGGGAGTGGTAGACAAATCCATTGCAAATTCTCAAAGAATACATTCAAAATGATTTATCTCATGTCTCTTAACATACTTCACCATGACATACTTATGAAAAGGTTGAAAGGGCATTGTGGTATGGCAGAAACTTGGTAAGAGCTAGCTTTGGTGAGAACTGATAATATTATGTGCATCTCATCCACCCTCTACAGTGGAATTGATAAGGAGACCACATTTTATATGCTGAGGTGCCCAAAAAGAAGGACTCCAATGACCCTACTTGGCGAATCTGATACATCACCTTGATATTTAGAAGGCACATGGTCCACTTGCTGAGTCCTAGACAGAAATGTAGAGAACAAGAGAGGGGAGTGGGCAAGCTGCCTTGATGGAGAACTAAAATGAGACGGCTGATTTAGGATCAGCCTGCATCCCAGAATTTATTAGGCCTAAAGTCATAAACGTCCCCTAAGAATTAGATGTGGGCCAGGAAGAGGAGAGAGCTGGCTAACAGCTTTTTATACTACTGTTTAACAAGCATCAAGTGGTGGAATGTAACAGTAAGATTCCTACTGCCCTGGAAAACTGGGGGCTAAGGCCAAATACCGAAGCTGGAAGGAAGTGTGACACCCACACCATAGAAGTTGTAGAAGGACAGGACATGGCAAGGGAGCATATGTAGAACTTATGAAAATTCCCACAGTAAAGTCAGCTTTGAACATCTACCAGGCCCAAGCCAATTTTCCTCAGATAATTTTTTTTGTAATTTAAAGTAATAAAAAACTTAGTTGTCTTTTTCAGATAATTTCACAAGCCAATCCCCAAATTCATTTGTGATTAAAAGGTCCAAGAGTTCACAAGATAAATTTTAAGAAAAATTTTCATGATAGGAGGAAATTTCCAAGTTTGAAACTTATTTTAAAGCCAGAGCAGGTAAAAGTTTGGTATTAGCACAGTGCTAGACAAAATAAACAAGTGGAGTGGAATTGAAAACTGTAAAATAGATCCACAATATATGTGGATAATTAACTTACAGAAGCTGCATTAGACATCAGTGCAAAGCAATAAATGATCTTGGGCTAAATGCAGAGGCGGTGGAGTAGTGGATAGGACTATACTTGACAGGATGCACCAAATTAGTTCTCAGTAGATTAAACAACACATTTAAAGGTAGAAATGTAAAACTTTTAGATCACATAGAAAAATGTTATGGCCTCAAGAGTGAGGACAATTTTGTTTTTTCAAACAAGACACCAAAAGCACAAACTGCAGAGTTTTTTTAATAAATTTGCCTTCATTAACATTAGAAACTTCTGTACAGCAGAAGACTCCATAAACTAGGCAAAAAAAGAATGGCACCGAGTATGAAAAGATATTTGCAATACAGAATATATAAACCAACTTTTAAAAATAGACAAGATAGCAGTTAATGTGAGAAGATATCCAAATGGCCAATAAACATGAAAATATGCTCAATCTCATTTTTAATCAAGTAGAGGTTGATTGAAGCTACATTTAAATACTACTTCACAACCATCAGACTCCAAAGAAGGCTAACATCTGGTAATACCAAGCACATGGTGAGAATGCAGAGAAATAGAAATTCTCATATACTGTTTGTTTGTTTGACAAACAGTTTGGAATATAAGCTTGTAGGATCACATTAGGGAGAAATTTGACAATAGCTAGTAAAGCTCAAGGTATCTACACCTTACAACACACTAATTCTTCTCTTAGACATACCTTGGCAAAATCTCCTATACATGAATACACTGAGACATGCCCAGGAATGTACATTACAGCTTTGGAAACAGCCCTAGTATTCATTATCAGAAGTCTAGATCAACACAGTTAGGTGAATTCATACAATGTTATATTTTATTACAGTTAAAATTAACACACCTAAAAATAGAAGAGACTATGGTATGCATTGCAAGAAAAAAAAATTATTATATACAAAATGATGAAGAAAACAAATATGGTACAAAAAATAATCAGTAATAATTGTAAACACACAGTGTTTACTAAGAAGCATCATAGCCTTTCTTGCACTTCACATAATCAAGCCCCTGACCACCTTAAGTCTTGTTTTCATAGCATAAAAGCAAGGTCTACAACATATGTTTAATTCAGCTACTAAATCCTTCAGAGTGCCTTCCATAAATCTTACAATTAGTTGGAAACATCCAAGTATAACTGGACAGCCTCTTCTACTTCTTTAACAAATACTGATAAAAATGTTTGGGTTTAAAAAATATCATCTGATTTTGCTTTTATCCCCCTAGAAATCTGTACATATTCTTTACCTTATTGAGGAAGTTTTATTTAACTAGGATATTTATTCTTTGGCCCAGCCTTAATTAATCTATTTGATTTTTAAAAGTAACAGTATGTGCAATTAATATGATGAAAGCAACTGAATTTCTTAATTACTGGAAAGTGACAACACCCATTATATATTGGCTGTGATTTTTTAAAACTATCAGTGTGAAAAGTTACTAGTGATTTTAATGGTACCAGGTACTATTAAAACCTATGATATTTAATCATTTGATTTAATAAAAAACACTAGGACTCACTATCAAGTAAATGACTAGCTGTTGATAATTGAAACAAGATGTTCTTTAGAAAAAAAGCAAAACTCTTCTTAAATTGCATTTATCTGTGTCTGTGTGCTAATGGATGTTAACTAAAGTTATTATGATAATCATTTCACAGTGTATACATATATCAAGTCATACTGTATATCTGAAACTAATACATGTTATATAATTATATCTTTAAATGAGAATAAAAGATAAAGTCATCTATAGCAAAGTTTGCAGAGATGGAGCCACAGAAAGTTATAAAATAAGAAATAAACTTGCCACAGGCCTTAGCATTGGCACAAAGATGAAGTAGAATAAATGCAAAATATGCAGTATTTTGGAATAAAGAAGAAAAATCTGAAAAGATTTTCTGATATTAAAATATCCATTCATACACTGATGGACAGTGACTGCAATGGGGTATGAGGGGGACTCTATAATAAGGGTGAGTAATATCCACATTGTTTTTCTTGTGAAACCTTCCTTCATAAGAGTGTATATCAATGATACCTTAATAAAAAAAAGAGGGAAAAAAAAGTATCCATTCATACTATAGATTTCCAGAGAAAAAGGCTGCCTTCAGTTTGGGTGTTTTCTAAATACTATGTAGGCTTCTTAATACTTAACACTCTATATATTATTAAATTCTAATCAAAGAAATATCAAACCAGCTTATCTATATTTATTTCTAAAATTGACCATATTTTATTTCTTAGGTTTCCCAGTTAATTATGAATAACCATATATGTATACATACATTTTGATCATTTTATAAGTGGAGATGTGACTGATTTGGAAGCATTTTATAATGTTTTCTTAACACTCTCCTTAAATTTCTTTTGATTAGAACTTCGCCAAAAGTCCCAATGATACACCTCTACAATGACTCACATTTCCATATCTTTCAATATTGCAACATTATTATTTTAGTTTCCCTTATATGATTTTTGGCCAAGATAGCTGAGTTTATGTGAGCTTATCTCAAGAATATTACCAAGGTTCATTTTTCCCATTTCCCAACTTCTTTATTTAAAAAGTCAGAACAATCAGATAGTTTTTAAAGAAATATCTTAAATATAAAACAAATTTGTTTAAGAAGAACTTTTTTTTTACTTTCCTCATTTCTAAAGGAAAATGTATTTCTGAAAACTGGGAAAACAGACACAGAGTAACATATAAAGTCCACTGGCTTTGAAAGTCTTAGACTACCGATACAAGTCTTATATGAATGTACATTATTTCTAGGCTAAACATTGTCCAAATTTACAGCGAATTTCCTGTGCTTACCAATCAATAAAGTAAAAATCTGTAGATTTTTAATAACAATAAAACTAGCATAAGGGGAGAATCATACACTAAATATGCATATGAAATTCTGTAAGCTATTTTTTTCCAACTATGAAACACAGGTTTTATTCTGAATTACATCAAATAAAATATGATAAAATAAGGACTGTTCCATTAATACTTAACATATTCAGATATTTACTAATTTTTTTGAATGCAGTGAAACTGAGCTGTATTATGGGTGTCTGGAAGCTTGGTAGATGAGAAACTGATGAGAAATAGCCTTTAAAACAGCAGGATTATAGTGAATTGACATTAGAATTTAATTTTGCCTCAGTTTTAAATAAAATATTATAATCAGAATATACTATATTGGTATTTAGAAATTATTCTTAAACTTGTGATATCCTTTGCACAGCTCAGATGGGAACTATAGTTTGTTACAATCAATTTTAAGAAAGACATTTTAAAACCATTCTCTTTTTATCTTTATTACACACCACCTGAATTGTTTTATTTTCAAAATCATCTTTTCCTGGAAACTTACCTATAGGGTATCTTTAAAAAAGTGAAAAGCCTAACTTCACCTTTGTGTATTTCTGAGCTAAATTTTAAAGGATTATGTTCTTAATCTTGACATTCAAAGAAGACATACTGCGATGTTGCAAATGTTCCAGCAGGATTAAGGAAAGACTGCAGGGTCTCTTAAGAGCTCTCCAACCTGTCTTCAATATGCTCATTTTTCAGTGGTGGGGCAGGGTGGCACAGAATCTCTAAGCCCTTCACCTCACCAAAGATGTCAGCTATGTCAAAGTAGGACTACTTTTACTTTATTAAGTAATATGGAGGGAATTCATGCAGCAGTTTTGCTTGTAACACTTTCCTCCCCAGCCTTATTCAGTGATGCTGAAAAAATAAATAGGAAATGCCTAATGTCATAAATACTTTTTTCTTTAAAAATTGTAAGTGGCAATTAGAAAAGAGTAAAAGTGAAAAACCCATAGTCATTTATTACACATAGTGTGCTCCAAGCCAATACTTTTGCCATTTACCATATTCATTATATTTATTATATTCAAAGGATAAATATTATCCAGGAATTCCATGTAAAGATTTGATGTACAGTTTTGATTTAGATTATAAAGAAATACCACTACACTTACTGACCTGATTATATCAATGCTGAAAGCAGAGCTCTCTACATTAGGGATACAGAAATACTAACTGGAAAGGTTGACTGCATTTGATTTCCAATAATGAATATATAGACAGATTGCAGGGAAATTCTTAAAAGGGAAATATATGATAGGCCTATTTATAGGGGCAGGAATTCAATCTACCTGTATCAATAGCCTGAGATGTGAAATTCAACTGCTAAGATTGATGATACAGTTAAACATATATTGTGACAGCCTACATGTCTGATGCTTTTTTTTCTTTTTTTCTTCTTCACAAAGAAATTGCAGGCGTTTGTCTACAAATGACCATGTCAAACCTGTTGATGGCAGATTTAATGCCTAGCAGGAAGACACTCTTTAAAGAATGCTAGAAATTAAAAAAAAAAAAAGTAAGCTAAAAAGGAGCAATAGCGGATTTTGTCAGCTAGGAAAGCATCAGGAAACTGAAGGTTTTGAATCAAGTTAATCCAGTTGGAAAAATAGAATCTTTCTGTTGTAGCCTTGTAGAAGCTTGTTAGATGAGGCAGAAAAATGAATGAGATTTGAGTTCCTGCTTTCTGTGAAGCCTTTACTGTTCCTATCACTTTCTTCTTCCATTTGTATTTTTAATGTCAACCCCTATATAGAAAGAAAGCAGAGGAGAGTTGCTTTTACTGGTTTTAAGAAAGTAAATTAAAATTGCTGCAAAAGCCTTACTCTTGACCTATGGTATTTCCTAAGACTTTTCACATAATGGTCTCCTACAGATATTTTTAAGAAGTATGTTTTTGTGTACAGTGTGTCTATGTATGTGTCTTTGCATGTATGTATATCATTACCTCATCTCATTAGAAATACAGACATACTATCCATACACACAAGGATTTGGAAGCTGAAAAAAAAAGCTTAATTCTAAACACATCACCATGCACAGTAAGCATCTTGTTTTGGTTTATAAAATTTGAAAGCAGGTATATATATATGTTATATTGTGTACACAGAGACAAATAGTATGGAGAAAATTCCACTTTCAGAAAAGATTGAATCCTTGTAGGAAATTCATATGTATATATTTCTGTTTCTATATAGATATATTTTATATTTATCTGTGCATATAAACATACAGTCTTGGGCATCTCTCTTAAGACTGGACTATACAATAACATGCTTGGTATCTTCAGAGCTCATGCTAGAGATCAGAATTCCAAAAGGGTTAGAGCGAAAGCACAAGGAATAATGCATATTTGATCAAAATTTACTTGTAGGCCATGAGATGATTGGCAGAGAACAAGCAATATTAAGTGCTCCACTCTGCTCAGAGAAACCACAGTGAATGTATAGCCAAAAATACCATCTGTTGAATATGAAATTCTTGGATCAAGACATTATAGATACATTTCCCCAACAGCAGGGACAGAAGTCTTTCTGGAAACAAAAATCATAATAGGGTTGCAGAAATGCCAAGTGAGAAAGAGGCAAATAACTGATTACTGCAATGTGGGGAGCAGACTTCCTTCCTGCTAGTGCAGTGTGATTAATTACATGCCTGGTTCGTGGGGCTGGTAGTAAATAAACGTACACCAGGTAGTCACCCTGTTCAAATAATTTCTGGAACAGTATGTCGACTATGAGCCATGGGCGAATCTAAATCTTTCTACTGTGTGTGGTATCTACACCTTTATTCCCTCTCAGAACACAGTGTGCTCCTTGTCACTCATTATGTGTTACAAAGATAACAGAACAATGGCAGTGTGATATTCAATAGGAAGATTTATATTAAAAGACTGATGAATGATAGTTGTCCCAAAGATAAAACTCTGACACAATTCTATACTTTACATTTGATCTGGTATTCTTAGGAAAAAGCCCACATTTTTCTATAAAAAAAAAATTTGCCCTTGCAAAATAAGCCTGCATCTTTTTTAGGGCAGCAGCCTGGCATCAAGGGATAGACAATGATCTGTGGAATAAGAAGTGGCCTAGAATGGCAGGTAGCAACAGTGACAAACAGAATAGGAGAAATAATAGTGGCTGTAAGGTGTTAACGAAAGGACCCTGATTCCCTGAACTCACCCACTGAAAAAAGTTGGAAATAAATGGGAAACAGACTAAATATGAATTAATTCAGAATTCCCTGTGAACATTTTTTTCCATTCTATTTCATATTTTTTGCCCCAGAAATGTGTGTCCTGAAGCATCACACATTGCTATTAAGACACACCAATTATTATGAGCTTATAGTAGGTGCTCAACAATTAGCTAATGGAGGCACTAGGATGATAAAACAAAATCACTCTTTTCAACCCTTTATATATAGTAACTCATCTAATTTGTATAATACTTCTAAGGAGTAGATGCAATGAGGATTCCCAGTTGTTTCTGAAACTGAGTCAGAGGTTTTGGGTAAAACGCCAAATATCACTCAGTTAGTAATTGATTTGAACTCACCCCTCTTTCTTCAGACCCTATGCTCTTAACCATTTTGCTACATTGTCCATGAAAAAAGAGCCATGGTTCTCTTGTAATATATATACTTTTAGGCCTGTAGTAAACCATTGCTATGCATTGATAATGAGGTGGCTTATCTTCATTCTTGGGCATCACATCGATGGGGACGGTGTCCTGTTATCCATGTACAGAGACCTAACAGAGAAGCCCTTTTTCTTCTGGAAATTTTGAGAAATGCCTATGGTTTTAAGAATTTCTGTTAATACCACTATTAACAGACTGCAAACAACACAAAGAATATCATGTTATTTAGGTCGATTTGGGTTTATAAAACAACCCCTTAAAGAAAATGTCCTTTGATTATCCTGAGCCTTTTTTTATATCTTTTACATGCCATAAATTTTGTTTTGTGTTTTATTCATGTATACCTTCTCTTTCGTTCTAGGCTTCCTGAACAAGAGTCATTATTTAATGGTCTTTATAATTTAAACTGTTGCTAGTGTAAAAAGTACATGACTCAAAAGTTTTCAGTGACAATTCCCAAACTCAGCAGATAAGAACATCTTACATTGTAATTTGACCTAAAACATTATTGATGAATCCTTTAAAATGCACATTTGATGAAGAACATAAAGAAAAATGCATCTGTCCCCACAGAATCTCTGTATATCACATTGGCCATCTTCTCCATGTGATCAACTTACTATGAAAAAGTCAACTTTAAAAACAAATAATCCTAATTCTTTTCACCCACCTACCAGAGAGTAATGATAGCATCAAGTACCTTAAATGTTTTCAATGATAATATTAAAAGGTGGTTTTATGCCCCAGTACTTATTTTAGTTGCATGATACAGTATAGCATGTGTCACATGAAAAAATATCTTACACTTTCAGTATTCCACATTTACTTCCTAATATGGTACATTGGCACTACATTTTTTAACTATCTCAGCCCCGTTATCTTGTAATTCTGACTCAGTCAGAAAACAGCTAAAGGCACCACTTGTTTGCTTTAGATGAATGAATTCCTGGTCATTCATCACCTCTCACACTAGGAATGGCCACATGGCAGTGCCTTTGTGTTGTTGGCAAATGCTGGCTAAATTATACCAGGAAGTATAATTGGACTATGTCTTCAAAACATTATTTTTATAGTTTAAACTGTAAAAAAAATGACATAATTTATAAGGCAAATAATATAATGTATTTTAGGAACAGAAAAAGAATATGTAATAAATACAGGAAAAAAAACATGAATTCTAAAGGCCACCCTGCTGTTTTAAAAATTTAAGGATTTTTTTGGTTACTTTACCAAAATAGGAAGTGCCAAGAAAATTTTTTTCTTATTTTTTCCCCTTTCTTGGCATTACTTGTGTGCTAAGTTGAGTAAGATTGTAAATTATCTCTGTACCAATAGGTACTGTAACGAATGCTACATATATCAAAAAAGGGCTTAAATCATAACTTTGTTTTTACATTTTTCAACTCCCAGCATAGAAATATTAAAGTTAAATTTAGAATAGTGACATATTTAGATATGTTTTCTTACTTCAAACCTTTTTAGAGCAATTTACAAAAGCTCCCTGTAAGTTTGCATTTTTCCCCATAATTCTACTTAATGATGCTCTTTGAATAGGAATTTTAGCTAATGGAAAGGTAACATTATAGTCAGAGAACCATCAACTAACTCTCAGAGTCTTACAATAAGGAAAGATCACCAAAACAGCTATATTAATGAGCTCAGCATTTTAGCTTCCATAATTTCTGTTGAATTAAGTGAGCTAATTTTCTTTTGCAGGCCCTAGATAACTCAATAAGATTTTAGAGCTGCTTGTCAAATGTAATTTAACCTAATAATTACCCTAAAGATGTGATTAAGAAACACCTGACTCACACATAGTGTACATCTGCAGACCACAAGTCATCACCCGTTCCTCTCCTTTGATTTCAGTGGCTAAATGCCAAGTCAGCAAGCTGAGAACTGGCCTTCAGGAATAACCTTCCAGGTTACAGTATATTCAGGTCATTGCACTTATACCAAATGTGCCTAACAAGAAGAGGGTCATTGATGTATGCAAGCATTTAAATGTATGCATTGTTCTGAAAGACTTTATGGTGGAAGGAAAAAGGGAATTAGTTTATGTCTTGAATATAAATGATAACAAATACTAAAAAAGTAATATAAACTGTAAGAATACTTGCAATTACCCTAAAGTGAATATAGACTCTAAGGAAACCAAAAAAGATTTTTTCCCTGTAGAACTCAACACCTACTTTTATATAAGAGAAGTTTGTTTCTTAATCTTTGAGGTTTACAAATTGATGAGAAGCATACTATTTTTATGTTCATTCTTTACCATTTTCTGTTCTGAATTCATTGATAAATACTTAAATAAAATTTACTTCCATGTCTCTTTTTCAGGATACGTATGGAAAGTGTTAACTAGATCCATTCTTGATGACTCCCCAAAGTTCATGATATATATCAAATGATTTGGGAATATAAAACTTGTCCAGTTAACAAGTCTTTATGAAATGCACATGAAAATAATGTTATTAGAGTTTATCTCTTAAAATAATATTTTCAATGTGATTATGATTAGTAATTTTCAACTTTCATTTCTAGCTTAGCTCATTTTTTTAAGCACCTATTCTCCAGAAAAATTTTTTGGACATGCCATTATCACATCCTGTCACCAAAGTCTGAAGGCAACATCCTGAACTTACTAATGGGTTCTGACCCCCCCGTGGGAAATAATGAATGAAATGTTTACACTCAGAGATAGATGTATCTAAACACATTAAGAATATCAATGGGGAACTTCAAATGCATAATTTCAGGTAGATTTAAAGTGCATATTTAGCATATTTCATTTATTGCTTACCTGAAAAAGATTTAAAAATCTCTACATGGCTTTATATGGATGCTCACAGATTTCAATTATTTGTCGATTGTTACAGAAAAAAATTAAGAAAGTATTTTTAAATTTGGAAAGTAAATTGAATACCTTTTTATGAGATTAAAGACATAAAAGTAGATGATTGATAAAAAAGTTATTATCTTATTTAACATGGATTCACAGTGATTTTTCAAACTTTTATTAATTGGTAATTAGTTTGCAGTCTGTATTTTGAATGAATCGTAGTACTAAATTTACTAAAATGTAAAAGTAAAAATGAGTTTGATGGAAATATAACTTTATATCTTAGTTTAACATCCATC
>JAVSCE010009954.1:0-43702 GCA_032199065.1 Smutsia gigantea
ATCTGTTTCCAGATTAAAGTTTTCCTTCAGGGTCATATTCATATTCATGTCTCCAGCTCCTAGCGTGATGGCTGATATATACTAAGAACTCAATAATTGATTAAGTCCAAATTGTATATATCACATAAGGAGAGACCAAAGTTCTGTTTATCTCAAAGACCCATTCAGATAGAAGTATCTCATATTTGACTCTCTTCTGCATCTATCACATCTAATTCTGGGGTTCAACATTTAAATTTTGAATAAGTAAATATTGGTCTTATTTTTCAAGCATATTTAAAATATTATGAGAAAAGATAGATAGAAGACAGAAATTTATCATTTTTTATATCCCCTGGCCTATACCAGTGCTGGAAACAAAATAGGTACTCAATAAATATTTGACATCTCTCTATATAAAAGCATAAGATGCCAGACTTTATACCTGATAATTTGAAAATTTCAAACTAAAAATACTTTTATTAAAAGTAACTATTTATAGCCATAAGTGAAGCACGTGCATTATTTGATTAGTATAAAATCCGAAGTTAGGGTTCAATCTGACAATACAAGATTCTGATCTTTATTATCTGAAATCTGATAATTAAAATAAAACCATGGTTTAATTTAAAAGGTAGGGTGAGTTTTACCAGATATGGAACAGCATGCTAAGTTATCTCTGAGATCCCTTTTTTAATGATATCTATGTTAGAGTCCCTTTGTATAATTTTATGATTTCTTTCATTATAAATTTTTAGTTTCAAAACTTATGAAAGCTTTAGTTTTTTCCTTTTAGTGAATCATGTATCTGCTGTGTTTTCTTGATAAATACATGCTTTTATCATGAAAGGTTCACTTTAGTCTTTATATTTCACATCCATCCATAAACACAGCCACCTTGGTAATAAAGAATATTGCTGAGGTTAATACAGGCATAGAAAGCAAAAGGTGATTTAGGATCTTATAAAGGGAAGCTATTTTAGGAGATAATCACAAAATGTGGATGATTTAAAATAATATAAGTTGAGTATTTGATTATATGATTATTTGCATTTGTCAACTCCTTTACATTTCTATTTGTCCAGTCCTTCAGAGAAGAAAGGTAAAGCAATTGTGAACCCTTAAATGCTTAGTTTATTATTTAAACACACTACATCAAGTCTGACCAAGATGGTCTTACAAGTTTCCTTCTGCTTGACTAAATTTAGAAGCCTCTTCTTGACAACAGGCATTTTCTTCGAGCATTTGCTTTAGAAAACTTGCAATTATAAATTATCTCTTTGCCCCTTCGAGATGTAAATCTTGTGCAATCCAGAAATGCTTTCTTAAGGACCTGGGAACCATTCCTCTCAAATGTAATCATAAGAAAGACAAGGTTCCTATCTCTAGGCTTTGTGCCAGGCTAGGAGCTGAGCCTGACTTCAGTAAGTGACAATCAAGAAACACAGTAGCACAGGGCACTGACTAGGCTCCCACCGAATATCCTGAAGTACTTTTCCATTACCTCACCCGACCCTTTAAAAACCTTTCCACCTTTTGTTTCAGTGAAGTCGAATTCTTCTGCCTCATTGTGATAGTCTTGAATAAAGTCTTCCTTGCATGTTTAACTGGTCTGATGCAGTTTTTCTTTTAGAGTTCTTAAGACATGCAAGGGCAGTAGTCCAAGAAATATACAAAATTCTCACCGTTCCTACTTTTTTTCTCACTTGTATTACCTTACTTCATATTTTTCTAATTTGGGATGATTAGTATTCATATTGTCTAATTTCAGTTTCAAGTAAAATATACGGAACAACTCTCTCTCTCTTTTTTTTTTTTACCTCATCATTATTTTAAGCCAAGTTCTTTTTTTATAAAAAAAGTTTTTGATCTTTAAATAAGGCTATGGGAAGTGTAAGTTTATCAGGAAATACATTTGAGTATATGCCTGAACGCAGTTTAAATGAGGAAAGCAATTTGAGTTCTTCAGACCTGACCTAAAATGTGTTGCATAAAATACAAATTAGTTATAACCCACTTAGGAAAGAACTCGTTCAAACACAGGGCGAGGGACGTGAATCTGGACACGCACTTTAGGAGAGGCCTGGCCTCAGAGACAGATCCTGGTCGGAGAGTTGTCAGCCAAATATGGGATCTGCTCTAGGCTAAACTGTGAAGTAGTGGAGGTGGATTTCAGGTTCTTTTATTTCAAGATTTTTCCCTACCTCTTCCCCCTTTTCCCTGACCCATCCTGATCCCTGATGGCAGCCTTTATTTCAGGATCTCTCTTACAAACATCTTAATTGAACATGCCTCCTCATGAAGTCACCACTCTTTATTTTTACCAAACCTCCCTATGCCAGACCAAGGCTGGGCTACTCTAAATTCCAATCAACTTTCCAGGTTCTTCTCATTGATGAGACCCTCTGATGAGGTATGTGAACAAGTGAGCAAATTCCAGATACCATATTTGTGTTTTAACAGGGACCTCTGGAGAGAGAGGAAAACTTAACCCTCTAGAGAACATACCATACATATTAATTTTCCCAGGATAGTTAATAGTCCCAACTGTGTCAGAGTAATTTTTCATAATATGCCCTTTTCTTCTCAACAGTATCCCAGTCTGGACATAAATTTAAGTGGTCACCCTATGTATTCCAAAAAAAATGTCTCTAGTGGAACTTTCAGAAACAAAGGTAAATTGTTGTGAAAGAGAAAACTGCCAGATTATGAGACCTTAAAAGTCATAATACAAGGGGAATTTTCTAAGGTTGCTCAAATCTACATGATTTATGGTACAGGAGAATCCAATATTCTATTGGTAAATTGCCTTAAAGTTATCAGACCCTCTGCAGCATTACTTGTCACTTGAGGTGAGTGTCCAGACAGCAGATTTGAGAGGACTTGTCATGAACACTCAGAAATTCTGAATATGTAATGGATGATAAAAATTAAAACCTCGGCAAGCATATGGAATAACTTCAGGAAATAATAATTATAATTTTTATTTGTATAATGCTTATAACTGCCAGGCATTGCTCTAAATATTTTGCTAATATTAACTATGTAATCACAGCAAGGACACTATGAGTATGATATTATCATTCTACCCTTTTATGTTGGAGAAAACTAAGGTAATAAAAGGTTATGTCCTTACCCAAGTCACTAAGTAATAAAACTGGAATACAAACACAATTTTTTTATAAATTTGGATGATCTAAAATATAATTCTGCCCTTATTCTTAGGAAAGGAGGAGAGAGATGAAGAAAAAGAGAAGAGGGAGAAAGACAGATTGATTTTCCTTTTATGCATAGCGGATATTAGGCCTGCAAATAACTGTGTAACTCCTAATATTCATTCTGTGCTACCTCTCTTCTCCCACCTTTGAGATCCACCAGACTATTCTACTCTTAAACTGCTTTCTACTATTCCCCACCCAACTCTAGTCTCCATCTTACCTAGTCCTCAGCCTCCAGAAAAGGAGGTTAGATTGTCAATTCTTTTATGTTCCACTATTGGGTGTGACACAGTGACTATATATCCTAAGAAGGAAGGGAGAGAGAGGAGGCCATTATAAGGTTATCATGTCATAGTGGACTATCAGAAGATGATACATTCTATATATTAGTTTAAAAATAATTTTGTCACAGACAGATGGGCAAGCACCAACCCCCCTCTCCTGTGTTGCAACAGTCCACTGGGGAGGCACACCATCCCTTCCTCCAGCCCCATGGTGCAGCCACAGCAAGTGAGCAGGTGCCCTGCTGTTCCTGTTGTGCAGCTGTGGTCCCACCACAGTGGCAGGCACACACAGTCCAGCCGGGGGACACACTTGGAGCATCTAGCTCTAGTGACCAGAGGAGATCACGCATCTAGGCTCCACAGTTCATCTTCAACACACAATCATTCCTTCAGGACTGGGATAGGTCTCTTTTGCACCTAATACATAGAAAAAAAAAAAACACAGAGAATCAGGCAAAATGAGGAGACAGAGGAACATGTTCTAAATTAAAGAAGAAAACAAAACCTTAGAAAAAAATATTAATGAAACAGAGATAAGTAATCTACCTGATAGGGAGTTCAAAATAATAGTCATAAGAATGATCTCCGGACCTAGGGAGAAAAATGAATGAATACAGTAAGAATTTCAACAAAGAGATAGAAAATATAAGAAAGTCCCAAGCAGAAGTCACAGAGCTGACAAATACAATAACTGAACTGAAAATTATACTACAGGGGCTCAACAGTAGGCTGGATGGATGAACGAGAAAAACAAGCTGGAAAACAAACCAATGGAACACACCCAGAGAGCAGCAAGAATAAAAAAATAAGGGAAGGTACCATAAGGGACATATATGATAACATCAAACACAATAATATCTGCATTTTAGGTATACTAAAAGGAAAAGAGAGAAAGGGACAGAAAAGTTATACGAAAGAATATTTATGGAAAATGTCCCTAGTATGGAGAAAGAAAGAGTAATCTAGGTCCAGGAAGCTCAGAATTCTAAATAAGAAAAACCCAAAGAGACCCACACTGACACATTAAAATGAAAATGTCAAAAGTTAAAGACAGCTGAAAGCTATGTGCAAAAGAATAAAACTGGACCACTATTTTACACAATACACAAAAATTGACTAAAAATGGATTACAGACTTAAATGTAAGACCTGAAACCATAAATCTCCTAGAGGAAACATTGGAAGTAAGCTCTGTGACATAGGTCTTAGTGATTTTTTTGGATCTGACTCTAAAAATAAGAGAAACAAAAGGTAAAATAAACACATGGGACTGCATAAAACTAAAAACTTCTTCAAAGCAAAGAAAAGCACTTAAGAAATGTAAGAGACTTCCGGAAGATGGCGGCGTGAGCAGGGCGGCAGAAATCTCCTCCCAACACCGTTTATCTATGAAAACACAGCAAATACATCTATTCCTAAAAGAGAGACCAGAATACACAGGAAAGCGCACAGCATGCAGCTACACCCGAGAGGACTCATCACCCCAAGAGGCAGTATTAAAGAGCCCAGGAGACATACGTGGCAACTACCAGTGACCAATTCTATAGCCATGAAAAGACAGAGGAATATGGTTCACACCAAAATCAACCAGACAACCCCAGAGAGGGAGCCTGAAGGGATGGAAATGCACAGTCTTCCTGAAAAAGAATTCAGAATAAAAGTCATAACCATGCTGATGGACCTACAGAGAAATGTGCAAGAGCTGAGGGAGGAAGTGAGGGAAGTGAGGAAAGACAATGCAGAAATCAGACAAGCAATCGATGGGCTTAACAGCAGACTGGATGAGATGCAAGAGACTGTTAATGGAATAGAACTCAGAGAACAGGAATACAGAGAAGCTGAGGCAGACAGAGATGAAAGGATTTCTAGGAATGAAAGAATATTAAGAGAACTGTGTGACCAATCCAAACGGAACAATATTCGCATTATAGGAGTACCAGAGGAAGAAGAGAGAGAAAAAGAGATAGAAAGTGTCTTTGAAGAAATAATTGCTGAAAACTTTCCCTCGCTGGGGAAGGAAATAGTCTCACAGTCCACTGAAGCCCACAGATCTCCGAACACAAGGGACCCAAGGAAGACAATACCAAGACACATAATAATTAAGATGGCAAAGATCAAAGATAAAGACAGGGTATTAAAGGGAGCTAGAGAGAGAAAAAAATCACCTACAAAGGAAAACCCATCAGACTATCATCAGACTTCTCAACAGAAACCTTACAGGCCAGAAGAGAATGGCATGATATATTTAACGTTATGAAACAGAAGGGCCTAGAACCAAGAATACTGCATCCAGCACGATTATCATTAAAATATGATGGAGGGATTAAACAATTTCCAGACAAACGAAAGTTGAGAGAGTTTGCCTCTCATAAACCACCACTACAGGATATCTTAAATGGACTGCTCTAGATGGACGCGCTCCTAACGCTAAAAAGATGTCACCAGAGAAAATAAAATTATAACAAAGAAAGCAGACCATCCAAATACTAACTAAAGGCAAAGAATAAAACACCTAGAATATAAAGAATGGAGGAGGAGGAATAAGAAGGGAGAGAAATAAAGAAACATAAGACAGTGTTTACAATTACTTAACAAGAAAGTTAAGTTAGATTGTTAGATAGTAAAGAAGCAACCTTGAACCGTTGGTAACCACGAATCTAAAGCCAGCAATGGCAATAAGTACATATCTATCAATAATCACCCTAAATGTAAATGGACTGAATGCACCAATCAAAAGACAAAGAGTAACAGAATGGATACAAAAGCAAGACCCATCCATATGCTGCTTACAAGAGACTCACCTCAAATCCAAAGATATACACAGACTAAAAGTGAAGGGATGGAAAAAGATATTTCATGCAAACGACAAGGAGAAAAAAGCAGGTGTTGTAGTACTTGTATCAGACAAAATAGACTTCAAAACGAAGAAAGTAGCAAGAGATAAAGAAGGACATTACATAATGATAAAGGGGTCAGTCAAACAAGAAGATATAACCATTATAAATATATATGTACCCAACACAGGAGTGCCAGCATATGTGAGACAAATACTAACAGAATTAAAGGAGGAAATAGATAGCAATGCATTCATTTTAGGAGACTTCACACACCACTCACTCCAAAGGACAGATCTACCAGACAGAAAATAAGTAAAGACACAGAGGCACTGAACAACACACTGGAACAGATGGACCTAACAGACATCTACAGAACTCTACACCCAAAAGCAACAGGATACACATTCTTCTCAAGTGCACATGGAACATTTTCCAGAATAGACCACATACAAGGCCATAAAAAGAACCTCAGTAAATTTAAAAATATTGAAATCCAACCAACCAACTTGTCAGATCACCAAGGTATAAAACTAGAAATAAATTTTAGAACAAAATCAAAAAGGCTAACAAATACATGGAGACTTAACAACACTCTCCTAATTAATCAATTGGTTAACGACCAAATCCAAACAGAAATCAAAGAATATATGAAGACGAATGACAACAAAAACACAAAGCCACAACTTCTGTGGGACACAGCAAAAGCAGTTCTAAGAGGAAAGTATATTGCAATCCAGGCCTGTTTAAAGAAGGAAGAACATTCCCAAATGAATAGTCTAAAGACACAATTACTGAAATTGGAAAAAGAAGAAAAAATGAGGCCCAAAGTCACCAGAAGGAGGGACATAATAAAGATTAGGGAAGAAATAAATAAAATTGAGAAGAAAAAAACAATAGAAAAAAATCAATGAAACCAAGAGCTGGTTCTCTGAAAAAATAAACAAAATAGATAAACCCCTAGCCAGACTCATTAAGAGAAAAAGAGAATCTACACACATAAACAGAATCAGAAATGAGAAAGCAAAAATCATGATGGATCCCACAGAAATACAAAGAATTATAAGAGAATACTATGAGAATCTATATGCTAGCAAGCTGGAAAACCAAGAAGAAAGGGACAACTTTTTAGAAAAATACAACCTTCCAAAACTGACCAAACAAGAAACAGAAAAAATAAACAGACCAATCACCAGGAATGAAATTGAAGCCGTAATGAAAAAACTACCCAAGAACAAAACCCCCAGACCAGATGGATTCACCTCTGAATTCTACCACACATATAGAGAAGAAATAACACCCACTCTTAAAGTTTTCCAAAAAATAGAAGAGGACGGAATACTTCCAAACTCATTCTATGAAGCCAGCATCACTCTAATATCAAAACCTGGCAAAGACCTCAACAAAAAAGAAAATTACAGACCAATATCCCTGATTAACATAAATGCAAAAATACTCAACAAAATATTAGCAAACCGAATTCAAAAATACATCAAGAGGATCATACACCATGATCACGTGGGATTCATCCCAGGGATGCAAGGATGGTACAACATTCGAAAATCCATCAACATCATGCTCCACATCAACAAAAAGAAGAACAAAAACCACATGATCATCTCCATAGATGCTGAAAAAGCATTTGACAAAATTCAGCATCCATTCCTGATTAAAACTCTCAACAAAATGGGTATAGACCGCAAGTACCTCAACATCATAAAGGCTATATATTACAAACCCACAACTAACATCATACTTAACGGTGAGACGCTGAAAGCTTTTCATCTAAGATCGGGAACAAGACAGGGATGCCCACTCTCTCCACTGTTATTCAACATAGTACTGGAGGTCCTAGCCACAACAGTCAGACAAAACAAAGACATACAAGGCATCCAGATTGGTAAAGAAGAAGTCAAATTGTCACTATTTGCAGATGACATGATACTGTACATAAAAAACCCTAAGGACTCCACTCTAAAACTACTAGAACTAATACCTGAATTCAGCAAAGCTGCAGGATACAAAATTGACACACAGAAATCTGTTGCTTTCCTATACACTAATGATGAACTAACAGAAAGTGAAATCAGAAAAACAATTCCATTCACAATTGCTTAAAAAAAATAAAATACATAGGAATAAAGCTAATGAAGGAAGTGAAAGACCTGTACTCTGAAAACTACAGGACACTCCTAAGAGAAATTAAAGAGGACACTAACAAATGGAAATGCCTCCCATGCTCTTGGCTAGGAAGAATCAATATTGTCAAAATGGCTATACTACCTAAAGCAATCTACAGATTCAAAGCAATCCCTATCAAACTACCAACAGCTTTCTTCAATGAACTGGAACAAATAATTCTAAAATTCATATGGAACCACAAAAGACCCCGAATAGCCAAAGCAATCCTGAGAAGGAGGAATAAAACAGGGGGAATTACGCTCCCTGACTTCAAGCTCTACTACAAAGCCACAGTAATCAAGAAAATTTGGTATTGGCACAAAAACAGACCCACAGACCAGTGGAACAGAATAGAAAATCCAAACATTAACCCAAACATATACAGTCAATTAATATGTGATAAAGTAGCCTTGGATATACAATGGGGAGATGACAGCGTCTTCAGCAGCTGGTGTTGGAAAAACTGGTCAGCTACATGTAAGAGAATGAAACTGGATTACTGTCTAGCCCCATACACAAAGGTAAACTCAAGGTGGATCAAAGACCTGAATGTAAGTCATGAAACCATAAAACTCTTAGAAAAAAACATAGGCAAAAATCTCTTGGACATAAACATGAGCAACTTCTTCATGAACATATCTCCCTGGGCAAGGGAAACAAAAGCAAAAATGAACAAGTGGGACTATATCAAACTGAAAACCTTCTGTACAGAAAAGGACACCATCAGTAGAACAAAAAGACATCCTACAGTATGGGAGAATATATTCATAAATAACATATCTGATAAAGGGTTGACATCCAAAATATATAAAGAATTCATGCACCTTAACAAACAGAAAGCAAATAATCCAATTAAGAAATGGGCAGAGGACATGAATAGACACTTCTCCAAAGAAGAAATTCAGATGGCCAACAGGCACATGAAAAGATGCTCCACATCGCTAATCATCAGAGAAATGCAGATTAAAACCACAATGAGATATCACCTCACACCAGTGAGGATGGCCAACATCCAAAACACAAACAACAACAAATGTTGGCGAGGATGTGGAGAAAAGGGAACCCTCCTACACTGCTGGTGGGAATGCAAATTAGTTCAACCATTGTGGAAAGCAGTATGGAGGTTCCTCAAAAAACTCAAAATAGAAATACCATTTGACCCAGGAATACCACTCCTAGGAATTTACCCTAAGAATGAAGCAGCCCAATTTGAGAAGGACAGATGCACCCCCCCTATGTTTATTGCAGCACTATTTACAATAGCCAAGAAATGGAAGCAACCTAAGTGTCCATCAGTAGATGAATGGATAAAGAAGTTGTGGTACATATACACAATAGAATATTATTCAGCCATAAGAAGAAAACAAATCGTACCATTTGCAACAACATGGATGGAGCTAGAGGGTATTATGCTCAGTGAAATAAGCCAAGCCGAAAAAGACAAGTATTAAATGATTTCACTCATATGTGGAGTATAAGAACAAAGGAAAAATACTGAAGGAACAAAACAGCAGCAGACTCACAGAACCCAAGAACAGACTAATAGTTACCAAAGGGAAAGGGACTGGGGAAGATGGGTGGGAAGGGAGGGATAAGAGGGAAAAAGGGGCATTGCAATTAGCAGATATAATATTGGGGGGGGCACTGGGAGGGCTGTACAACTCAGAGAAGACAAGTAGTGATTCTATAGCATCTCACTATGCTGATGGACAGTGACTGTAATGGGGTTGGTGCGGGGGACCTGATGAAGGGGTAGTTCAATAACTATAATATTGCACATGTAATTGTAGATTAATGATAATAAAATAAATTATATTAAAAAAAGAAATGTAAGAGCAAACTTTTGCAAAAGATATTTGCAAATCATATACCCAATAAAGGGTTAAGATTGAAAATAAAGGTCTCATACAACTCAACACCAAAAATAAAATCCAATCTGATTTGAAAATAGGCAGAGGATCAGAACAGATATTTTTTTCCAATGAAAATAGGCATATGAAAAAACGCTCATCACTAATCATCAGGGAAAGGCAAATAAAAACCACAATGAGGTATCACACACCTGTCAGAATTGCTAGTATGAAAAAAACAAAAAACCACAAATGTTGGCAAGATGCAGAGAGATGGTAACAGTTGTGTACTGTTGGTAGGGATATAAATTTGTGCAACACTAAGGAAAACAGTATGAAAGTTCCTAAATTATTAAAAATAGAGCTACCATATGATCCAGGAGTTTCAATTCTGGGTATGTATCCAAAGAAAATGAAAACACTAATTCAAAAAGATATATTCACCCCCATATGCAATATTGATTGCAGCATTATTTAAAATAGCTAGCATATGGAAACAGTTAAAAAAATCCAGGATAAAAAAAGTGTGGTATATATACATACATGGGGATGCTGGTAAAGGTGCTGGGTAATGCCCATTAGAGAGGGAGGGTCACCTACTGAAGGATGCCAGTAATTTAAAATCTCTCTAATCTTAAAAAGTAGAAAAATGATGAGATTTAAAAGAGATTGAAAACGTACACTAGTTCAAGAAGTCCTTAAACAATATTAAGCCACAAGGAAATGAATGAATTATCAATATATAGACCAAAAACCAACACAAAAATCCTTTCCACCTGATATTTTTAACAATTTTTTTTTATTTTAAAAATACATTTGTGTGTAAAATATTAGACTGTAGAAATGTCATATTATTCAATAACAGTAGAGTTTTATTAGTGAATAACAAATGGGAATTAGGATTTGAATTTTTTAGACTTTAAATTTTAAGCTCATCTTAAAAACATTTTAAATGGGGCTCAGAGGAGAGACTAAATAAAGTAGGAATTAAGCAGTCAGGATGTAAAATGTGGCAGACGGGGAGTTGTATTCTAATTCCATCACTTACAAGCTGGTGAAACACTAATTTTTGAATTTTTAGAATAGACTTAATAAGAGATCTTCTTTCACAAAGTGTTTGCAAGTGTTACATAACAAACTACATTCAATGGAGAGAAGTAAGAGTACTAATTGTTCTTGCTATAATAAAGTGTTTAGGTGTTTTAGTGAATGATTTTAACGTATTAATAAAATAATACTGCTATTTCTATAGATATTTAGGCTTAAAGAATGTTGTCATTCAGTTGTGGTTGCTTCATATTTATTTTATAATATTATTCCTCACCAAAACTTCACAGCACTTTTTTTAGCATTTTTTAAAAATTTCGTATTAAGGTATTATTGATATACACTCTTATGAAGGTTTCACATGAAAAAACAATTTGGTTACTACTTTTACCCATATTATCAAATCCACACCCATACCCAAATGCGATCACTGTCCATCAGTGTATTAAGATGCCACAGATTCACTGTTTGCCTTCTCTGTGCTACACTGTTTTCCCGGTGACACCCCATATCATGTGCAAAACATAATACCCCTCAATCCCCATCTCCCCTCCTCCCCACCCACCTTCCCAAACCCCTCCCCATTTGTAACCACTGGTCCCTTCTTGGAGTCTGTGAGTCTGCTGCTATTTTGTTCCTTCAATATGGCTGCATTGTTATACTCCACAAATGAGGGAAGTCATTTTGGCACTTGTCTTTCTCCACCTGGCTTATTTCACAGAGCATAATAACCTACAGCTCCATCCATGTTGTTGCAACCGGTAGGATTTGTTTCTTTCTTATGCTTGAATAATATTCCATTGTGTATGAACCACCGCTTCTTTATCCATTCATCTACTGATGGACACTTAGGTTGCTTCCATATCTTGGCTATTGTAAATAGTGCTGCGATAAACAGAGGGGTGCATATGTCTTTTTGAATCTGAGAAGTTGTATTCTTTGGGTAAATTCCAAGGAGTGGGATTCCCAGGTCAAATGTTATTTGTATTTTTAGTTTTTTGAGGAACTTCCATATTGCTTTCCACAATGGTTGAACTAGCTTACATTCCCACCAGCAGTGTAGGAGGGTTCCCCTTTCTCCACATCCTCTCTGGCATTTGCTGTTCTAAGTCTTTTCGATGCTGGCCATCCTTACGGGTGTGAGGTGATATCTCATTGTCGTTTTAATTTTCATTTCCCTGATGATTAGTGATATGGAGCACTTTTCATGTGTCTGTTGGCCATCTGAATATCTTCTTTGGAGAATTGTCTCTTCATATCCTCAGCCCATTTTTTAATCAGGTTATTTGTTTTTTGGGTGTTGAGGTGCGTGAGTTCTTTATATATTTTGGATGTTAACCCCTTGTCAGATATGTCATTTGCAAATATATTCTTCCATACTGTAGGATGCCTTTTTGTTCTGTTGATGGTGTCCTTTGCTATACAGAAGCTTTTCAGTTTGATGTAGTCCCATGTGTTCATTTTTGCTTTTGTTTCTCTGGCTAGAGGATATGCATTTAGGAAGAAGTTGCTCATGCTTATATTCAGGAGATTTTTGCCTATATTGTCTTTTAAGAGATTTATGGTTTCATGACTTACATTCAGGTCCTTGATGCATGTCAAGTTTACTTTTGTGTATGGGGTTAAACAATAATCCAGTTTCATTCTCTTGCATATAGCTGTCCAGTTTTGCCAACACCAGTTGTTGAAAAGGCTGTTATTTCCCCACTGCATGTCCATGGCTCCTTTATCATATATTAATTGACCATATATGCTTGGGCTTATATCAGGGCTCTCTAGTCTTTTCCACTGGTCTATGTGTCTCTTCTTGTGCCAGTACCAAATTGTCTTGATTACTGTGGCTTTGTAGTAGAGCTTGAAGTGGGGGAGCATAATCCCCCCACTTTATTCTTCCTTCTCAGGATTGCTTTGGCTATTCGGGGTCTTTTGTGGTTCCATATGAATTTTAGAATAATTTTCTCTAGTTTATTGAAGAATGCTGTTGGTATTTTGATAGGGATTGTATTGAATCTGTATATTGCTTTAGGCAGGATAGCCATTTTGACAATATTAATTCTTCCTATTCATGAGCACGGGATGTATTTGCATTTATTGGCATCTTCTTTATTTCTCTCATTAGTGTCTTGTAGTTTCCAGAGTATGGGTCTTTCACTTCCTTGGTTAGGTTTATTCCAAGGTATTTTATTCTTTTTGATGCAATTGTGAATGGAATTGTTTTCCTGATTTCTCTCTCTGCTAGTTCATTGTTAGTATATAGGAATGCCACAGATTTCTGCATATTAATTTTGTATCCTGCAACTTTGCTGTATTCAGATATAAAATCTATTCATTTTGGAGTGGATTCTTTAGGGTTTTTTTATGTACAATATCATGTCATCTGCAAACAGGGACAGTTTAACTTCTTCCTTGCCTCTCTGGATGACTTTTATTTCTTTGTGTTGTCTGATTGCTGTGGCTAGGACCTCCAGTACTATGTTGAATAGAAGTGGGGAGACTGGGTATCCTGTCTTGTTTCTGATCTTAAAGGAAAAGATTTCAACTACTCACTGTTAACTATAATGTTGGCTGTAGGTTTGTCATATATGGCCTTTATTATGTTGAGATACTTGCTCTCTATACCCATTTTCTTGAGAATTTTATCATGAATGGATGTTGAATTTTGTCAAATGTTTTTTCAGCATCTATGGAGATGATCATGTGGTTTTTATCCTTCTTTTTGTTGATGTGGTGGATGATGATGATGGATTTTCAAATGTTATACCATCCTTGCATCACTGGAATAAATCCTACTTGATCATGATGGATGATCTTTTTGATGTATTTTTGAATTCAGTTTGCTAATATTTTGTTGAATATTTTTGCATCTATGTTCATCAGGGATATTGGTCTGTAATTTTCTTTTTTGGTGGTGTCTTTGCCTGGTTTTGGTATTAGCATGATTCTGGCCTCATAGAATGAGTTTGGAAGTATTCCTTCTTCTTCTACTCTTTGGAAACTTTAAGGAGGATGGGTATTAGGTCTTCACTAAATATTTGATAAAATTCAGTGGTAAAGCTATCTTGTCCAGGGGATTTTGTTCTTAGTTTTTTGATTACCAATTCAATTTCATTGCTGTTAATTGGTCTGTTCAGATTTTCTTTTTCTTTCTGGGAGAGCCTTAGAAGGTTGTATTTTCCTAGAAAGCTGTCCATTTCCTATAGATTGTCTAGTTTGTTCACATATAATTTTTTGTAATATTCTCTAATAATTATATTTCTGTGGTGTCTGTATTGATTTTTCCTTTCTCTTTTCTGATTCTGTTTATATGTGAAGACTCTCTTTTTATCTTGATAAGTCAGGCTAGGGGGTTTTCTACTTTGTTTATTTTCTCAAAGAACCAGCTCCTGCTTTCATTGATTCTTTCTATTGTTTTATTCTTCTCGATTTTATTTATTTCTGCTCTAATCTTTATTATGTCCCTCCTTCTATCCTGAGGTAGGCCTGTATTGCAATATAGTTTCCTCTTAGCATAGGCTTCACTGCATCCCACAGATTTTGTGGTGTTGAATTATTGTTGTCATTTGTCTCCATATATTGCTTGATCTCTGTTTTTATTTGTTCATTGATCCATTGGTTATTTAGAGCATGTTGTGAAGCCTCCATGTGTTTGTGGGATTTTTCATTTTCTTTGCATAATTTATTTCTAGTTTCATACCTTTGTGGTTTGAGAAACTAGTTGGTACAATTTCAATGTTTTTGAATTTACTGAGGCTCTTTTTATGGCCTAGTATATGATCTATTCTTGAAAATGTTCCTTGTGCACTTGAGAAGAATGTGTATCCTGTTTCTTTTGGATGGAGTGTTTTGTAGATGTCTGTTAGGTCCATCTATTCTGATGTGTTGTTCAGTGCTTCTGTCTCCTTACTTATTTTCTGTCTGGTTAATCTGTGCTTTGGAGTGAGTGGAGTGTTGAAGTCTCTTAGAATGAATGCATTGCATTCTATTTCTCCTTTAATTCTGTTAGTATTTGTTTCACATATGTAGGTGCCCCTGTTCAGGCTGAATAGATATTTATAATGGTTCCATCTTTTTGTTGGATTGACCCTTTGATCATTATGTAATGTCCTTCTTTGTCTTTTGTGACATTCTTTGTTTTGAAGTCTATTTTGTCGGATACAAGTACTGCAACTCTTGCTTTTTTCTCCCTATTAGTTGCATTAAATATCTTTTTCTATCCCTTCACTTTTTGTCTCTGTATGTCTCTGGGTTTAAAGTGAATCTCTTGCAGGCAGCATATAGATGGGTCTTGTTTTTATCCATTCATTGATTCTGTGTCTTCTGTTTGTTGCATTCAGACCATTTACATTTAGGGTGATTATCAATAGGTATGTACTTTTTGCCATTGCAGGCTTTAGATTCAAGGTTACCAAAGGTTCAAGGTTGACTTCCTTATTATCTAATAGTCTAACTTAACTCACTTAATATGCTATTACAAACACAGTCTAAAGGTTCTTTTTATCCTCCTCTTTTCCTTCCTCCTCCATCCTCCATTCTTTATATATTAGGTATCATATTCTGTACTCTTTGTCTATCCCTTGATTGACTTTGAGGATAGTTGATTTAATTTTGCATTTGCTTAGTAATTAACTGTTCTACTTTCTTTACTGTGGTTTTATGACCTCTGGTGACAGCTGTTAAACCATAGGAACACTTCCATCTATAGCAGTCCCTCCAAAATACACTGTAGGGATGGTTTGTGGGAGGTAAATTCTCTCAGCTTTTGCTTATCTGGAAATTATTTAATCCCTCCTTCAAATTTAAATGATAATCTTGCCAAATAAAGTATTCTTGGTTTGAGACCCATCTGCCTCATTGCATTAAATACAACATGCCACTCCCTTCTGGCTTGTAAGGTTTCTGCTGAGAAGTCTGATGATAGCCTGATGGGCTATCCTTTGTATGTGATCTTATTTCTCTCTCTGGCTGCTTTTAATAGCCTGTCCTTATCCTTGATCTTTGCCATTTTAATTACTATATGTCTTGGTGTTGTCTACCTTGCATTCCTTGTGTTGGGAGATCTCTTCACAACAATTTTTAAACATGTCTCCCTGACCAACCCCCATGTCCATTTTTCATTGCTAATGATTCATCTTGCATTTTCATAAAATGATAATTGTATTGATTTTAACTAGAAAACATTATTATTTTATAATTGTGTAAATTTTACTAGCATTAAGAGTACAGTGTAGTGGCACATATCCAATTTTATGTTACACATTAAATATATTATATCAATTTAATCTCAAAACTATCTGATGAGTTTCTTAATAATAACTCCACTTACACATGATGCTATTTAATTTGCAAGTAACACCACAGCAATGAGGGCCATCAAAATCTTTCCCAAATATTGATTATTCCATATCTTCTTTCCACTGTTACTTTCCTTACTTTTTTCAAAGAAGTACTTGCTCTAGCCATATATAATATGTTGTATCTCCTAAAATCTCTTAAGGTTTTGCACGTGTATATACCTTTGAACATAAAATACTTTCTGCTGAGTGTGACCATCTCCTATTTCTCTCTGTAAGATTTCACCTTGTGTTAAAACAATCAAGAGTTCTCAATGTCTTGCATAATGCACATGTCTTTATTATAACATATATGCAATGTGTATGTGTGTATGTGTGTCAATGTATATAATTTTTTTTCAATTTTTCTAGCCCACCAGATTATAATCTCTTTCAATATGGTTGTATAATCAAAAGTCCTTATTTTCATTTGTTTATTTTTTGTTCACAATTCTTAGCAGCTTCAGGCACATTATAGTTGCTCAAGAGAATTAGTGAGCAAGTGAATAACACTTTATGATGCTTATTTTATTATTATGAAGTCAAAGTACTTGAAAAACTTAAAAAAGTGGACAAATTCTTATACAGTACAACCTTCTGAGACTGACCCAGGAAGAAACAGAAAATATGAACACACCAATTACCAGTAACAAGGAATTGGTAATCAAAAAATTCCCAACAAACAGAAGTCCAGTAACAGAAGTATTCACAGATGAGTTCTACCAAACATTTAAAGAAGAGCTAATACTTATCATTCTCAAAGTATTCCAAAAAGTAAAAGGGGAGGGAATATTTCCAAACTTATTCTATGAGGTCAGCATCGCTCTAATACCAAAATCAGACAAAGATGCTACAAAAAAGGAAATTATAAACCAATATCCCTGATGAACATAGACACAAAGTCCTCAACAAAATATTAGCAAACCAAATTCAAAAACATACCAAAAGGTCATCCATCATACCCAAGTGGGATTTATTCCAGGAATGTAAGGATGGTGCAATATTCTGAAATCAATCTGGTACTCTACATTAATAACAACAAAAAGAGGATAAAAACCATATGATCATCTCAATCGATGCTGAAAAGCATTTGACAAAATTCAACATCCATTCATGTCTAAAAACTCTAAACAAAATGAGTACAAGGGAATGTGTCTCAACATAATAAAGGCCATATACAACAAACACACAGCTAACATCATACCGAATGGTGAAAACTGAAAGCTTTTCCTCTAAGATTGGGACCAGGACAAGAATGTCCACTCTCACCACTTTTATTCAACATAATACTAGAAGTCCTCACCACAGCAATCAGACAAGATAAAGAGATAAAAGGTATCCAATTTGGTAAGGAAGCAGTAAAACTGCCACTATTTACAGGTGACATGATATTATACATAGAAGACTCTAAATACTCCACAAAAAAACTATTAGAAAAAATAACTGGATTCAGCAAGTTGCAGATACAAAATCAATACATAGAAATCTGTTGCATTTCTATATATTAACAATGAAATAGAATAAAGAGAAATCAGGAAAACAGTTCCATTTGCAATTGCATCAAAAAGAATAAAATATCTAGGAATAAACTTAATCAAGGAGGTGAGAGATGTGTACTCTGAAAACTATAAGACATTGATGAAACAAATTAAAGAGGTCACAAATAAGTGTAAATATATCCTGTGCTCATGCATAGGAAGAATTAATATTGTCAAAATGGCCATCCTGCCCAAATCAATTTACAGGTTCAATGCAATCCCTATCAAAATACCAATGGCATTTTTTCAAAGAACTAGAGCAAATAATCCTAAAATTCATATGGAATCACAAAAGGCCCAAATAGCCAAATCCATCCTGAGACAGAAAAACAAAGCTAGGGGTACTATGCTCCCTGACTTCAAGATATACTACAAAGCTACAGTAATCAGAATAGTGTGGTACTGGCACAAGAACAGACACATAGATCAATGGAACAGAATAGAGAGCCCAGACATAAACCCATGCATATATGGTAAATCAATATATGATAAATAAGCCATGAATATACAATAAGGGACAGCCAGGCTCTTCAATAACTGGTGTTGGGGAAACTGAACAGCTACATGCAAGAAAATTAAATTGGATTACTATCTAACTTCATACACAAAAGTAAACTCAAAATGATTAAAGACCTAAATATAAGACATGAAACCATAAAACTCTTAGATGGAGACATAAGCAAAAGTTTCTTGAATATAAGCATGAGTAATTTTTTCTAGACACATCTCCTCAGGCAAGGCAAACAAAAGCAAAAATAAGCAAGTGGAACTACATCAAACTAAAAAGCTTCTGTACAGCAAAGGACACCATCAATAGGACAAAAAGGTTACCTACTGCATGGGAGAATATATTCTTAATGATTTAGCAAATAAGAGGTTAACATCCAAAATACATACTGCACTACTTGGAGTGAGGACTTAATAATGTGAGTAACTGTTGAACCGCTGTGTTTTATACTTGAAACTAATATGAGATTGTATATCAACTATATTTAAATAAAAAAAAAATACTATGCAAAGTATTGTCACCTACGAAAGATTTTTGTACTTGTACCTGGCTATTGTTATGTAATAACCATGGTTCTGATTTAATATTTTAAATTATCCAACCTGTGACAATAAGGAAAACCATTCAGAACCATGTTCTCTGAATTGACATTTTATATTTGACTTTAACCACAAAAAAGTAGGAAATATTAACATGAAAGATTCCAAGGCTCTTTTCCATAACATCACATTTTAGGAAGCAGATCGTTATGGAATAAAAATGATGTGAATCTAATAATAAAATGTAAGTGAGACAACTCTATTTCCTACATCATACTCTATAAAATAAATTATAATAAACCAAACTATTCTAGACAGTAATGATGGATAATTCCAATTTATCTTATTTCGTGAATAAAAATGTACCTATCATAAATCCTTTCTTTTAACATAAATGACTACATTTAAATTTCTGATGATGCTACCTCCCACAAATTATCACCTGAGAATACTTCAAAAGAAGCTGAAATATATTATAGATGATTTCATTCTTAGCATTCATATCAATCCATACACTGTATCTGACATTGAAATCATGTGTCCTTCTAAAACATGTTTTATTTAGTGATCATAATATTTCATATTAATTCATCATGTTGCAAATGTCAAGTACACTTAAATATAAAAGAGCTACATTCATCCTTAAGTAATAAATATATTTGGGGATTGTCAGTATAGAAAATAGGTGCCTAAAATAGAAAGTGCAAGAAAAACTTACCTCATCTGACACAGAAATCAGCAGTTATATTTTTTCCTATTTTCCTTTATTTTCTCCCTGTTTACCATTTTGTATTCTGTATCCCTTAAGTTTCTGGCTGCTCATATCATTTTCTTTGCTGCTATTAGTAAAAGTATATAAAGCAGAATATAATGAAAATAATATTTTCCCAGTATTTAATATATGAAAGGCACTGTACTTGGAAATTTACATACATTGTTCCATTTGTAAGATGGATATTATTTTTTCAGATGAGGAAACAGAGACACACTAACATGTAAACAATGCCTAGTGTGATACCAATGTATGGCATAGTATTTCAAAGATAAAGCCATTGCAGAAGTCAGAGAAAGCTTCATAAAAGAAACAAAGTAAAAGGTATGACATGTTAGAATATGGATAAGGTAATCTAGTGGAGAATATGTTTAAGGGAAAAGCTGGTGATAAATTTGAATTAATCATATTATGGATCATGAAGTATATCAAATGCCAGATGGGATTATGGAATTTATTTTATTATAAATGGGATGTTTTTTATGATCTTACATGATGGTTTAACACATGTTAAACTGTGTTTTAAGAATGTCATTCTGAAAAAGAATCTACTGGAACAAGAAGAGGTGGGTGGCAGATTGACCAGTTGGAAAATTTAAAATGGTCCACAAAAAAGAGTTAGTGAAGTGGGTCACCTATATGGCTGTGACTTTGAGAAAATGAGATTTAAAAAATAGATTATATACAAAAGTCATCTAGAAATGAAGAGAATCAGGTGAAGTCAGAAATATCTCAAGTTTCAAAAATGGAAGACAAGAAGAATGGTAGTGTATTTGGACTATTTAAGAAAGCAAGGAATGTTATAGAGGAAGATGCAGAATTTAGTTTAAGTATGATGGATTTCAGATGATAGAGAAATCTTCAGGATCAGATACTTGGCTGAGCAGAGATACTCAGAATCCCATTTTAAGATTTTCATCCTAGAGACGGGATCTCAGACAGAGAAAGAGCAAAATGTCATGTGCAGTTCTCACCACACCCTCACTACAGGGCAGACACTGATTAGGAGGAAAAAATGAAGATGCATCCAAGATATGGGTCCAGAAGCAAATAATGTATCCTTACAGAAACCAAAACGGGCCACGTTTTTTTAAGTGACTACAATAATAGTAATACCACTTGCCAATATTTTGAGAACTCTATTCTTTTTTCTAAAATAACATATTGAGATATCTATGACATACAAAAAATGTGTAGATTTAAAGTGTACAATTTGATGTTTAGATACACATATACGTTATCAAACATCAGCATGATTAAGCTTAATAACTTATCCACCACTTCAACATAGTTACCATTGTATGTGTGTGTGTGTTGATGAAAAGGTTTAATTTAAGATCTACCCTCTCAGCAAATTCCAAGTATATAGTACATTATTAACTATCATCACCAGGTTGTATGTTAGATCTCCAGAGAGCATTCAACTTGCATATCTGGAAGTTTGTACCCTTGACCAACATCCCCTCATCCCCACCCTTCCCTATCCCAGGAAACAAGCTCTATTCTCTACTTCTATGAACCTGACTATTTCAGATTCCACATGTGAGAAAGGTCATGCAGTATTTGTCTTTCTGTGTCTGGCTTATTTCACTTAAGATAATGCCCTCTATGTTTATCCATGTTGTCACAAATGGTAGAATTTCCTTATTTTTTAAGGCTGAGTAATATTCCATTATATATATATCACATTTTATTTATCTGTTTATCCATCTACAGCAATTTAGCTTTTTCCATATCTTGACTATTGTGAATAATGAAGGTATCTCTTTGATATCCAATCCAGATTTCATTTCCTTTGTATATATACCCAGAGTCCTGGCATGGACTCTTATATGCACTACAGTTATTCAACACAGCAAAATCTCATGAGGTAAATAAAATTTATTATTATCTCCATTTTAGGTAGAGGTAAGACACAGAATAGTTGCTTAAGTTGACCAAAGTAAAAAAAAAAAAAGGTTATGATAGTGTGAATTTCTAAATTCATATGTAATTCTCGTTATTATTCAAAATGACTCTGATATTAATCTTCATGGTGGAGATACAGATATAACATACTAATTAATCACATATTTATCTTCATGATGTAGGTACAGATATAACTAAAATTCCTGACTTGTCTTTTCACTACTTACTCTTAATCCCTTCATCCCAAGGAGAGATGAATTGATTAGTTTGCTGGTGAGTTGGGAAATGTAACTGCATGATCAGTCCTTTCCTCGGCTTATCTGCACAGAGCAGCACCCTGGTCAGCTCCATTGGCATGCAGTAAGCAGAAGAGGGCTAAAAGGGTGAGGGCTGCAAATTTGGGGGAGAACTAAATTTAATCTAGGCAGTGTGAGCAAGCCCACTTGGCTTTAAAATTAACTTTTTTCTAATCAATTTTTAACAATGGAAATAAATATAATTTTATCTCTGCCTGAAGTGCACATTATCTATCAGTTTTTTCAACTTGGGGTAGAGAGAAGAGAAGATACGATGACTGATCCTTCAATCTGCAATGTATGATATGTTATGATGGATGTGGATATGTGGCTGTCCTTGGTTCCTTGCTTGAAAATAATGCAGAGGACACTTTCCTGATAAAATTTACTGTCTTGTTCAGGACAAGAGGCATTAACCTGGTCTTCAAATGTGGCAGACCACACCAAGGTGACCCTAATGAGTTACATCCTAGTGTAATCCCCTCCCTTAGATTACAGATGGACCCTGTGACTTGCTCCTTACAACAGTATTGAGCTGTTACTCTATTAGATGTGCTCTACAGAAAAGGTGAAAGGATGCCATGTCCATCTTATCAAACTGCAGAGCAACAGATACTGTCCTTCTGACTTTGAAGAAGTCAGCTACAGTGCTATGAGAGTGCCTATGAGGAGGGCCATGTGGCCAATCCCTTTGCGTGGCCTCTAGGTGCTGAGAGTGGCCCTGATCAAGAACCGTCAAGAGGACAGGAACCTAAGTCCTAAATCACCAACAGATGAATTTTTCCAACCACCTTAGGGAGCTTAAAAGTGGATTATCCTCCAATAATTTATTATAATAATTGGGGATAATATATATATATATTTTTTACTTTGGTATCATTAATGTACAATTATATGAGCAAATTATGGTTACTATACTCTCCCCATTATCAAGTCCCCACCACATACCAATAATTGGGGATAATATTATCTCCCCAATAAACTTCCAAATGTGAATGCAATAAGATTTACATCTTGATAGGAGCTTTGTGAGACCCTTGAACTAAGATGTTTTCAGAATCGTAACCCATGAAAATTGTGAGATAAGTGTGTGCTACATTAAGCCACTTAAAGTTTTTGTACTTTGTTATGCAGCAATAAGATACTAATATACCAAATATGTAATTGGGATTATCACATTTGTGATTTAGCAGAACCCCACACACCATCAATCACATTGTCTTGTTGCATAAGAGCTGTGATTGCAGTGAAAGCTGAGTGACAGCTTCAGAAAAGCTCCCTTCAGGAGCCAAGGGAATAAGTAAGAAAATGAATATTGCATCATGGTGGTTTGGGGGTTGTAAAAAAAATGCCACCTTGACGTTTATAAAGAATGCAAGGCTGGGGGTCCTGTGATATCTCAACTTAACTCACCAGGCTGGTTCCTTCAGTAGCTACAAGTCTTGGATGACACTAACCTTCCATAGACTCAACTAAGTAGCACCATTTTCATTCACTATGCCAGATGTGGTATCATTGTTAGAGCAGATTTATATGATATCCAGGATATGGTATGCAGACACTGATTTTGTGAATGCATTATTTTTCTATCCCTATCGCTAAAAATAGGATAAGGCATAGTTTGCATTTATGTGGGACAGACAACAGCATCTATTTCTAGCTTAGTGCAAAGGACTATGTTAACTTTTCAATTATGTATAATAATATTGTCCAAAGACCTTGGGACGATCTAGATATCCTGTATAATATGAAAATGACCCATTACATTATGACATCATGCTAATTGAATTATATGAGGAAGAAATACCTAGCATGTTAGAGGCTGTGATTGATACAACCACTCTTGAGGGTGGAGGATGACCACTGTGAAAAAATCACTACATCATATCACCACTTTGGGGTTCTATAGTTAGGGGCATCTTGGCACATGACATCTAAAGTAAAAGATAAATGATGACATTTTTGTCCAAAACTACAAAGAAGGGTGTAAAATGCCTTGTAGGTCTACTTGAATTATAAAGGTAATATATTTCACTTCTAAGAATATTGCTCAAGCCTATATTTTGAGTGACATTAAAGTTGCCTGTTTTGAGTGGGACATAAAGCAAGAAAGGGCCCTGAGATGATGTAGGCTGTGATGCAACAGCCTTGTCACTTGGGACTTGTGATTTGCCAAAATCTGTGGGAGCTAATGTACCAGTGGTAAAAAAAAAAAAAAGATGTGTGGTGATAACTGTAAGCCCTAGTGACAGAACAACAATGCAGGGCACCAGAGGTCCAGAATGAGGTCTTGCCACCTTTTAAAAAACAGACCCTAACATGGTCTGGGCTTTAGCATAGATGAAGCATCCAAACATGGGCTTCAAGTGACTGTGATTTTGGAATTCTAATTGTGAGCAGACCTCTTTCCATTCATCAAATCACAAAGGTTGGGAAGAGTAAGAAATAGCCCATTTTATGATGTAATCAATACATCTGGGATGGCATAAGAAAGACCAGAGAGCAAAGGCAGTCCGCATGCACAAATTGCTTTGAACTCATTATCACCCACCATATTGCACCAGCTCCTCTCCTTTGCTCACACTCATGACTCTGGAAAACCATCTATGACAAACTAACACAGGAAAAAAAAAACAAGTGTTGTTTATATACAGGTTAGGTTTATATGTGTGTGTAAGCTGAAAGTGAAAAGCAGCTGCATTACATCCTCAGTGAGGGAGTCTTGAAGGACATTGATGAAAGAATATTTTACAAAAAGGGCAGAGCTTTGGTGATACACTTGATCACGTACTTTGTATGTGAAGAGGAATGACAAAAGTTTGAATATATGGACTCATAAGGAATTCCATAAAGAGCCATAAAATTATCAAAGGAAGAAGTCCTATCCCTGAGAAACCATGAAAGAGTTCCACTGGACTCTCAGCTCTGGCTGCCACCTGGTCACTAGATGCTTTATGTAGCAGGATAGAGGAGTTACCGGCCTGATAACAGGAGGACGTTAAGGGATGCTGTTACAAGATGGAGGGCAGGGAATTTTATGCTGGACACACAAGGATTCCTCTGACACTCCCTTACCCCATTGTAATAGTAAATGTTTAAGTGAAGTAACTGTAAGAGCTTTCTGATGAGGGCCTCGGGCACCTTGAGGAGGATTTCAGTGTCAGCAGAAGGTGAGGGTAATTTTGAATGGATAGTAGAGGAAGGAGGTGAAATACAAGTAGTAGTCGAGGATCCATTGCGAATTAGGACCAGTAGTTCATCCCTCTACCTTTCCTTTTCTAATTTTCCCCCAGTGGAAAACTTTACAGAATTTTGGAGGAATTGCTCCCCGAACAAAGCCTCAGATCTGAGAGGCAGAAGCTGATCAGTGCGCCAGGAGATCCCCATTCAACAACGAACTTGCTCCCTCATTTTCTATTTGTGTGGCTGCAGACAGCTTCAGCTCTGTCTCTTCAGGATATTTTAGCTGACAAATCTGTCTCTCTCCCAGCATCTCTCCCAGCATTATCCTTCGGAAGTGGAAAACAGTGAGAAACAGGGATACAAAGCATCTACTCATTTGGGCCCAATGTGGCTGATTGGAAGTGCTATTTCACACCTGTTGTCGGAGTCTTTGGGATCTGTACAGCACCCCAGCTTCTCTCCCTGTCCACTCCTGTGTCCTTCTTCCCACTGTGTACTCTAGTAAACTTCCTGCTCCATAAACTTAGCCTAGTCTCCTTCCTTGAGAACCCAAACTGTTATAATTGTCATATAAACCATGTAAGTTATCAGAAATATGACCATCCCACAAAATGACTGTGTTGTATTTACCTTTCATACTTACCTTTTCTCACAGATGTCATTATTTAGTGTATTTTTAAAATAACAGTTTTCTAGATGTCGTTTCTTTGCTTGGTACCTTCAAGTAATTATCCCTCCTAAGTACTATCTCCCTACACTGCTTACAAGAAAAAAAATTAGTGTGGCAGGTTGTTACTTATACTGTTACCTGCCATCAGTTAACTTACATACCATGTATGAGTTACCTAACCTCTTTGAATTGTTTTGTTATCTAGAAAGTAATGCACCAAAGATATAAAGGTAAATTCAGAGAACCCCTGTTCTATCATTACACATTGCAATATTGTGCCAAAATCAGTGGTAAAGAAGATCTACAAGACTGATAAAGTGCTTTTTAATCCAAGACTATAATTAAATAAGGCATCAGGGTGGCAGAACGTCTTAGTTTTGGTGTAAGGTTTTTCAAGTTCAGAAATTTTTATCCAATATTCTCTAATAATGAGGCAGTTCGGTCACCTATAGCATTAGCTAAAGTGAGGGCACTGTACTTAAGCCCTATTTATATGTATTTGTAAAGCCTAATTAAATCTTTGCTTTATTCTTACTATAGTCTTTCTTTGTTTACTTTAGATTCGAAAAAGCCTCCAGTTTTTCATTCCAGCCTACAAAAAGTGATTGTACCTTCTAAAAATTAAATGAGCTTGAGATTATTTAAGGATCTTTTATGTGACATTTAGAAGCTTAAAATACTATGTGTGCCCTCAAGAAATCTCATCATTAGATGTCTCTCTCGGAAAGCCCTTTGTGTTTCACTCTGTCTTCATATGTCTTTAGTTTCTTTAATCAATGAACACAACTGCTCCACAAGTTCCCTAAGGCAGGAGTAGCCATAAATAGTGAGTTTTCAGAGTAAGAAAAAAGCAAATAGAAAACTGTTTCAGTATATGTTTACTAGTAATCTGACAGAAGTTTTCAATCACCCTACAGCCACAACACACTGTCAGTACCAAAAGCATGTTATCAATAGAACCACTATCCACCATATTCTCTGATAATTAAATTTTGGTTGTCAATTGTTAAAAGTGAATGACTGAAGTGTATTTTCCTTTGATATTTGATTGGTTAGGGAAATACGAAGACAAAATTAACAATGATTTCCAATTTGTATAGATTTTTCTCTATACTACTTCAATAAGAAAACAGATAATTGAATACCTTTCCAGTGTCTTTAACCTATCAAACAAAATCTAGGAAAGGTGAAGGAAGAACTTAGTATAGAAACATAATCATAGACTGGAGAGTAAATCTCTATGTGGCAATGAATTCTTGGCTTCATAGTATGTAACTTAAGAATGTAGGCTTTTTAATTAGGCAACTCTGGGTAATGTCTGAGTTCTACCACCCACTGATTATATGTCTTGGTTAATTACTAAAACTCTGATAACTTCAGTCATATTGTTTATAAAATGGGGATATTAACAGTACTTACTCCCAGGATTGTTTAAAGTATAAAAAGAAAATGCACATAAAGGAGTTTTTAAATCTCTCTGCATCTCTGTTCTTTTTCCTCAACTATCACTTCCCTGAATAAGCCTTCCTGTATTACCAATCTAAATTAGTTCCAAAGAGTAATTCTATCTCAGCACCCTATTTAATTTTTTTCCTAGCACTTAAAATCATTGCATTATTTATTAATCTATTTACTATTTTATAATGAATTTCCAATTCCAGTGTCTGTGTATGAGAGGGCAGACTTTGTCCTGTCACACTCTATCAATCTTGGCATTTAGTAGTTACACTGTAAATATTAGTTGAATTAAGGAACACACCCCTTCCTCCTCCTGCTTCTTCATTGGAAGTGTCAACTCTTTATTTTAAAAATGAGCACCAGAACAATCTGTTAGTGAAATATCACATGGTTTATTAGACTTACTGAAGCAAGGGAGAATAATGCTTTAACATAATGTTCTCAGTGTCTCATAATGGAAAATTGGGGTCTGATGTAGTTAGGGTTTTAGGGCTTGAGTTGAAGGATTTTGAGTGAGGCTTACAGTGTTGAGAAGTAGCTGGATTTCCATTTTGACATACTAGCTTTGGGTTGATGGGCACAGCAAAATGACAGACTTGAAGTGAGTCATGATAAGTAAGCTGTTTAGTTGTTTTTGTGTCTTATTTTCTAGGAACTGGTATTTCCGGCAGTGAGCATCTGAGTTATTTTTTGCCTGTTCTCAGTAATGCTTAGTAAATAACAGGAAATTATGTCTCATCTAAGACTTGTTTAACTTGGGGACCAGGAAGTATTACTGAAGCCAATATTGTTTAACACAAAGACAGAAAATTATTTGGTTTCAGTTATTAAGGCTTTATTTTCTTTTGACATAATGGATCCCTTTCTTATTTTTGCACTATCATTACTTTTGTATATTATAGCTTACTCAATTTTGATTCAAGTTTTCATTTGTCCTTTTGGATTACATCATTCTAAAGCTCCTCTTACCTGTGTGTTTTTCTTTCTCCTTTAGAGAATAAATTTACATGGTTCCTACACGTTCAATGCATATCAAAATTCAGTCCTAGGCTTCTTTGCAGTTTTTAGTCTGCTCTTCTCCATTCAGATATACCACCCACTGTCACATCCTCAAATGTAATCTTTTTATGACCTTTCTCAAAGTTTCAGTCCATTCTCACATACAAATTAGTCCACATTTATAAGTTTTTTTTCAATCTTTACATCCTTGTCTGTATATCTAAATATCAGCCAGTGGGCATCCTCTTACAGTGTTTCTAAAGCTTTCCATTAGAGATTCCATTATTCGGGTAGACATGATGCTTTGAGAGTAAATTTAATTCTCTTCTCTCTCATGACTTCTCAGCCCCATCCTATCACCGCCTGTCGTTGGTGTTAGTAGCAATAGTTGCAGTGTCTCACATGATAACCTTTCTGTTTCATTCTCATGGCCAAGAATATAGGTTAGACTCTTATCAATTGATGTTTGATTTTTATAAATAAACTGGTCAGTGGCCTCTTAACTACTCTTCAACCTCACACCTGCTTTGTCCTAGTTTTTTTAAAGTATCTTCAGTGACAGAATTGCTGGTAATGTAATATCTAGTCTCTTTAAATATTTATGATTACTTCCAATAAGTCCCCAGTGATTCTTAGTTACTTTCTAAGTAAAAAATTTTCCTACCATTTTCCTCTATCACTGCGCTAGCCATGCTGGCCCACTTGCTATGCCTTGAATATATCATGTATTTTTCTCCATTGCTGATCACATATCCTGCCTGCTTAGAATACTTGTTCTCTCAGTTCTGCTCATCTTTTAATTCCCATTTCAAATTAATCTTCCAGGAAACATTCCAAAAACAGTATAATGCACAGGGTCAGCTACATCTTGGAAGGTAATGGACTCAACGATGATGCTCATTTGTAATGCAGGATATATGTTGCTTTGGCATTGACTGTTTTTGTTTGCCTTTTCTCCTAGGTTAGATATACGAAATCTCATGTTTAGAGAGTTTGCCACATACCCTTTTACATACTCTGGAGACTACTGTGTACACAAACAAATATCTTGGTTATCAAGTATCATTTAGAGATTTGGCATTGAGTGAAGCACTGGTATGGTTTACACAAAGCTCTCTGAAGACGTAGGGCCAGGAGGTAGAGATGCAGAGTGGTTCGGTGCACTGGGACAGGCAGGTGAATGAGATTAAACAGGCAAGAGCATTGGAGAATTGTTCTGAGATGAAAAGTACCTTCAGGCCTTTCAGGCAGCTCAGAAAATATCCTTATTCAACAGGCTATAGTACTGCGCAGCCTTCTCTTACATAATGTATTGTCTTTGTTTCTATCCTATTAAACGTGTGAAATATATTGAAGTCAATTTATTTCTAGTCTCTTCAAGAAAAAAGTATATACAGTTTATCATCTAGGGCTCCTCAAAGTTATAAAAGACAAAGAAACTACATTTTCAAATATTTTGGCCATAAAACTGTTTACGAAGTAAAACCAGGAATATTTTCCATTAATGACCAAGCTTCCTTTAGGGAAGTTATAAATATGTTTGTTGCTTTATTGCTTCAACTGTTGCTCTTTGAATAGATGCAGCTTAAGAGTGGAAAACAGCACATAGTGAGTCTTCAAGGAGTCCACAGACATTGAATTTAAAGGCACAGGGTTGCCAAATGCAGTTTTCTCTCTTGTGTATTTTTTTATATCTTATTGTTTAGTGAATTGAATAGAATCGTTCCTTTTCGTTTTTCCTCCTATTATCTAATCGACCCCCTCTCTAGAAAATGAAGCACATAGGGAGTTTCTGAAGATACTTACTTCATGTCTGTGTGCTAACTAAAAAGATACTTCCCATGCAACTAATTATTTTTGAAAAAGTATTTCCCATCTGTTCTGAAGAATCTTAGTCTCATGAGAGCATAAAATGTGGTGTAAGAAATGAAAACCTGTGCTCAAATACATTATGGAAAACTGCCTGCTGAGCGCCTGCTGAGTTTTCATTGGAAATTCATACTGCATATTTCAACTTTAAAGGCTCTGAGGAGTCCTGCAGAAAATAAACTTACTTCTTTTATATTTAAACTAGAGTTTCCCTAACATTTTACACAGTGTTCCTTAGTACTTTTCAAAATACCTCTATCCAAGAACAATTGTTATTGTTGTTGTTATTGTTTTACTCTGAGCCATCATGGTAAAAATACTTTTATAAAATACTATTAAAAAAGAGTCATTGTACAGTGTAGCACAGAGAAGGCAAACAGTGACTCTGTGGCATTTTACTACACTGATGGACAGTGAATGCAATAGTGTATGGGGGGGGACTCAATAATATGGGTGAATGTAGTAACCACATTGTTTTTCATGTGAAACCTTCATAAGAGAGTATATCAGTAATACCTTAAAAAAAAAAAGACACATCATTAGTCCTTAGAGAACAGCAAGTTAAAACCACAATGAAATACCAATATATGCCTATAATGAAGAAAAACTTTAAAAAAAGTCTTTAAAAAGGACACCACCAAGTATTAATGCAGACTCAGAGCAAAATCTCTCACACACTACTAGTGGGAATTCAAAATGGTGCGGCCACTGGAAACCAAGTTGGCAGTTTCTTCTAAAGGTAAACATAAATTTACCAGATGACCCATCAACCCCACTTTACCTAAGTGGAAAAAAAAGTGTCATTGTAAATATGAAATAAAAAACAGATAAGCTCAGATTTTCACTTTCAACTTATAGATATAAAACAATACTTTCACATTTCTATACAGTGCAAAATACACTCAATTTGTCTTTGTTGACTGAGCCTGGCTCATAGACCATCATTTGATGAACCTAGTTATAGAATGCATTTGTCACTAGGATTCTAGAATATTCTTTAGGTTAGCTAAAAAATAATTGAAACATAAAATGTAAAAATAGTAACTATTTTCAGTAAACTGTTCACGGGATAGATCATATTAATTATTTTCCATATTAATAGGAAATTAACCTCTGGTCTAAGGGGCTTCATACTCTTTCTCCAGTCTACTTTCCTTTAGATTGGCTTTTTCTACATATTAGTTCATTTGTGTAAAGTAACAGAGCACACGATTTTTTTTTTTTTTGGTTATTATTGTTTCTGTTGCAACTTATAGATGAGCCTTGTTGTGCGTTGAATTCTTATTAGTCTTATTTTGGCTTAATTCATTATTCGAAGGTCAGTTGGCTTTGGGAATAATGTATGAAGGATCTCATAGGACAAAGCAGAGGATGAGGGATCCGTTAAGGTGAAGGACAGAACAGTGACTACAGTGACAATGTCTTGAGCATCTTCAAGGACTTCTGTTTACTAAATGCTTTATCAAACAATGATTCTGTTAAAACTTATGTTGAGATCCCACCACTGAGATCACTTAATGTCAGAGTCTTCAACGTATTGACAGAATTTGATTTGCATGAAGGAGTTATCTACTTCTAGCAGCCAGTATTTAACCTGGATAGTTCCTTTGCTATGAACCAGAGGAGTTAGATGGTCTGCCTCTGTGGTTCTTAAATTTGGGATTTCAGTTTGTGACTTGGCTGACTTTTGGGAGATACTTGAAAAAATATGCTTATATATGTGTATCTCCTTCAGGTGTCACACTAAAACATCTTAATGGAGTTGAGGAATCTGAGATAGTGCTGAGTTTTGTGTCACTACCAACCCCTAATGCCATTATGATGTGCAGTGAGTTTGGAAACTCATTCACCATGGGAAAAACCTGATGAGTAGGATTATGTGATACAGGGCGCCTTCTTCTCTCGAGCTAGCCCTCATACTCTCTAAGAGGGTCTGCAGGGTAAGAAACTTCTGCCAGGCCCAGATTTAGCAAATGAAGCATCATTTGAATAATTACAAGAGGACTGAATGTTTCTGTTAGCATTACATAGAGTTCCCCCAAAGAACATAAGGATTTTATAGTAGCTACTATTATTTAAACATAAAAATTGCTTCAAGGATGTGTGCAGATTACTGAATGTTTCTGCATATAACTTTCAGATTTTCTAGTTCACGTTTTTCTGTCTCTGCTTTATCTACTACCTCTAAACTGCTTTTAATTTTTTTACTTTTAGTCTTTTAGCTATGTGTTAGCTTCTTAACTATGTCTACCTCTGATTTATTGAGTTATACGTGCCTTTTCTCACAAAACTAACTTCTGGAGCCAATCACCATGCTGGCCTTGGTTGAGCCTTTGACACACACTGTCTTCTGGCCTGCCAACATTCTCTAATGTGCTCTTAGAGTTGCTATCAATTTACTGTAGCTTTCCGAAAGATATACCTATCTGTAGAGCAATAAGGTACTCTTAAAGGAAAAAAAGTAAACCTTTCTCACTATCTGGACTCACCAAGAAGGCCTTAAGTTTCTGCTTGGCTTGACTAACTTTCAGAGAGCCTACTTCGTGCCTCCAGGCTTCTGACTTCGTGTTTCTTGGAGCATGCACTTTAGAAAACATGTAACTGCAAAGTTCTTGTCTTTCCCTTGGCGATTTAACACTTTTTAAAGCTTCTTGGCAGTTTTGCAACCCATAAATGTCTTTCTCAAGGGCCTCTGAGCCATCCCTTTGAAATGCAGTCAAGGAAGATGACATTCTATCTCCCAGACTGTGTGGGATGGTAGGAACCTCAGTTCAATGGGTGCTGTGAGCCAAGTTGTAGAATGACTGCCAGTTATGAAGCTACAAGAAAGTATAGTTCTCCTTCGGGTGAGGCAAATTAGGAAACACAAATAGCCTATCCCTCCGTCCACTACAATAAGCTTGAATGAAGTCTTCCTTTCTTGTTTAAGTTCTCCCTGCACAAGTTTTGCTTTGACTGGACTAATGTTTTTGTTGGATGTTAACCTAAATATTAGAGACTACTAAGATGCTCAACTAGTAATTCAAAACTTACTAAACAAATATGAAAACATTTTCCTCAAAATCATTGTCTATTTTAGAGTGTTGTTACCTTATTTTGTATCTGATAAACACCAGGCCACCTCCCATCACTTTAATAACTGTAAACATATTCCTCATAATAATTTATATCAAAATATAGAATATTATTTTATTCTTTTTCTAAACCATTCTTTTTCACACATATGATGATTGATTTTCATACATTCTTTTTTATACAAAAATGTAATTAAATCTGCATGCCGATTAAAAAATATTCCAGGTATTTTTCTAAGTACCTATTTTTCTTTTTAAAATCCACACATCTAGTTTAATAGATCAAGTCCTGATTTTCTCCATTTCATACTTTCTATATTATACTGCATTACCTTTTGTCACATGATTCATCAGAAATAATGGTCATGATTATTTTCTTGGGTGCTATCATTTCTGACTATTTAGATTTTTAATCGTCCTGGCTCAATTTATAAAAACTTATCTCCCTGAACGTCCTTTTGGGACTTCAGTTTGATTCTATAATATTTTCTAAAGTGAGAGTTAAGGGAAACAATCAATCATATGTTTTCCAGTTTTTGCTGATTTATTTCTTTGTGGAACTTTATCATTTTTATTGGCTTTATTTTTCAAAATAGGATGTTCATTGTAAAATAAAATAGAATTATGTAGTGATTTATGGACTCTTCAATAATCACCTATTGAATGATAGGAGGTCTTTATACCATTCAAGAGAAATTACTGTTGTTTATTAGACATATTGGCATATATTCTTACTGATTTGCCACCAGAATGCTCTAAGAACTTTTAATTCAGAATAGTAAGATTTAAATCATAAATTTTAAAGCTTTTGGGATATATTATTTTATGTAATTCTCTGCACTTTTTTTTTCATATTCACCAAGTCACTGTAGTTCAGTCCATGTCTATTAACTCTTGTAGATGCATCTTTAACAAGTTCATCAAAAATAAAAGCCTTGGTTTAAAAGTAGACAGAAGATAGGAGATGAGTATTTTTACCTGTATTTTTGTCATGAAAGGTAATTTAATTGAGTCAAAGAAATAAGAACACAGAAAGGTTACGTCGCCCAGCATTGCACTGTTAGGAGGTGACATTACAAGGACCTGACTCAAGGTCTCCATGTGAAAAAGTCCAAGCTTCTAACTACTAGACAAAACTTCCTCCTTCATAAACTGCTTAGGATTGTAAGTGCATTTCCCTTCTGTATGCCCTCGAATGTTATCTGGCACATCTTTATGATTCGAGGTCTAATTTGCTCTATTCTTTTGATCATTTTCTACTACTAAATCCATTTAACTTCAGAAAATCACCCTGTATGATTCACAGTGGTATAGCTAAATGTGAAATACTGCAATTCAGTGATCTGTAATCCAAATTAGATACTCGATTTTAAATGTTAAATTTTTAATGTGCTCATGCGTGAATGATGGTATGGCTGGATTTTGAAGTAACAGACTTTGTGTATTTTGACAACTGTTTTTCTCTATTCCCAGACTTCCCCTAATTTTACATTGCTTTCTGCATGCCTCTTAACCCATCTCAACATAGAGTAAAGGGTAAGTGTCCCCTGGAGCTAGTGGTATTCCCAATCTTTAAATGAGCTGATTATGGGTTGAGGTAGATGTCATTCTCTCTGAGGTGTGGAACTTCTCTCTCTAAAATGACCAGTCTCTACAGACCAATTAAGCAAAAGAACGCTGAGCTGCCTTCTGACAGGTAAAGCTCTCAAAACACATAGCAACTGTCAGCCTATGTACCTCTAAGCAATTTCTGTTGAAGGAATTTTCTGAAAGGTTGAGCTAATGGGTTTGAGTACAGCTGTGCCCTGTTTTGCAGAGCCAGCAAAATTAAGGAAATGTAAGTTTTTGCCAGTTTCTTAGAACAGCTTCCTCTGCTTCCATAAACAAGACCTTGTAGAAGTGCAGAGGATTTCTCCATATAAAGACTGCTTTCATTTGGAGTAAGCAGCAGTTTTGAACTCAGACCACCCTGTAGCCTTCAGTTGCTTAAACATAAAACAGCAAGTCAAGTTTTATTGAGTAGATTTGGCTAACCTTGTACTTTCATCCTTTTCCCTAAGCTTTTATCTTCTTTTCAGGGGTATTTCCCAGAAGCCTTTCCTGCATAATGATACCTGAAATGCTGTCACCACTAATCGATCTCAAACTTTTCTTGAATATCATGTATTACTTGGGAATCACAATGCACACATATTCTTTATTTAACATTGACTTTATTTTAGTATCGTAAATGAAATAAACCTAGGCTTTAGAATCCAACAAGCTTGGATTACAACCCTGAGATCGACTACCTACTATCTAATAGTTGAGTATTCCTGGTTAAGTTAGTTAACACCCCCTCACCCCCATTAGCCTTATTATTTTCAATTCCCAGACTGTGGAAACTATATCTGCTTACACTTCTGTAATGTCTCTAAAGAGTGCCTGGCACATCATGCAAGGTCAGTGAGTGATTCTCCCTTATCCATACTTTGAATACTTCTAAAGAATTAAAATAGCTTTGAAATTTTTAAAAAGGATTATATTTTTAATAGAAGACATCCACACTCCTATGTTCACCAATATTATGATTATCTTTCAGCAAAGAACAGTGATTTGGACAAATCTGATCTATAAACTATGTTTTTATGGCCCAAGAGGTGGGAATGATTTTTACATTTCTCAATCTAAAATTAAATAAAAAAGAAGAATATTTTGTGACACTTTCAAATGATACAAAATTGAAATTTCAGTGTATGTAAGCATAAATGAACACAGATAAACTCGTAAGTTTAGGTACTGCATATGGCTGCTTTAGCTGAGTAGTTACAACAGAAACCAGATAGAATGCAAAGCCTAAAATATAAACAACCTGCCACTTTACAGACAGACCTTTGGTCTTGAATATTAGGTAAGGTCTCATCAGTATATTAACAATGACTTCACTGAGTAGAACAAACAAAATGTTCACATTGACTTTGTTTATTGTTGTTTATTGTTTGTTTTCTGGGACATGAATCACAGAAATGAGGGAATGAAATCCAAACACATATGGTACTACAAAAAATAGATTCGGTGGTCAGGAGGCTTTAAAGCCCTCATTGTGCTAGTGAAATCTTGTAACTTTTGTTAATTCACTTTCTCATTTAGGAAGACAAGAAATTTTGTCTTGACACTCCTGTTTGTAGTCATATAAATACTAGCCCTTAATCATATCTAAAAACCTAAAAGTTAGATATTGAATGGTGCTTAATACTTTTTATCAGAAGTTCCCTTACTATGTTTGAACTTAGTATTTTACTTAATGCCAAAATAAAAAAGCATGTGAATATCTATATAAATATTTTTTAAGAGCCTACTTTGAACTCTTTAAAGTGGTCTTAATGATTTTTTTAATTCAGCTGGTCAGAGTTTGATTTAGGAAATAATGGAAAATGCAGTGCATTAATTTTTTGGCACTATGGCCTCTTGGTCTATAAAATAATTAAAAAGCATATCCTTTTTTTCTTTTTACGTTAGAGATTCTTTTAATATTCTAAATATTTCTAAAGCTACTGTACTTTTTTAAGAGCTCTGCAAATTTAGCACATTTCATTTAAATAATAAAATCGAAAAATGTACAGAATAAAAATAAAGGTATACATCATATATTTCCTTGTGTCCTTGTAAAAATTTCATGTTCTTTTCAATTTTTGATCCCAAAATTAATTTGTCAATGCACCTATGCATTCAAATGAAAGATGGATGAAGGACAAAAGAATTCAAATCCAAAAGAAACAGGATGGTAAAACAAACTTAAAAATTAGGGCAGCGTGAACAGCAGGAACCAATTAGGGCACTTCAATTCAGAAAGGGAGAAGTAGAGGGCAGAGAAAAACATAATATGACAGGTGAAGAATGAGCTGGGTCTTTACATTATAAAAGAGGAAGATGGAGCACTTGGATAGGGAGAGAAAATCAAATGAACATCTGCTGACTCAAAATAAGGTGTCAACGCCCCAAAGGTGAGATAGGAAACTAAACAGGAAAAGCAGTAATTAAAAAGCTCCAGATTGTTTATGAGAAATTAAAGAGATTCCATGAAGATGAAAGAGATTTATATGTTCCTGTAAGAGTAGACGTATTTTGTCTTTGGGTGCTTCCTTCTTCAATATGTATCAGAGATGCTAATTTATTTTGTACATTTTAATAGGTGTTAAAATCCTAAAATACTGTACACAATGGATTTTATATTTAAATACCATAATTTATATTTAAATACCATATTTAAATAACTAGTTTTAATATTTAGTATTTTAATATTAATATTTAACATTTAGTTTTAAATACCATAATTTATATTTAAATACCATATTTAAATAACTAGTTTTTAAATATTATATAAGTATTATTCAAGAAGCAGCAGCTCACATGATGTCTTACATGATAACTTATATGATATTCTGCCACATAATTAAATATTCATTTATAATATAATAGTATACATTTATTCATAAAAGAAAAGAAAATGTAGGCCCATAATTTATATGTGCATTATTCTAATTTCAGTTCTGCTTTGTTTTCCTAAATCTCATATTTCCATTTGCATTGACATAATTAAACAAACAAACACAAGGAACAATCATCCCTCTCCCCAAATTACAAGAACAAGAACAGGAATAGTAACAGTAAAAAGAAGCCTCAGATGCACTATGTAATGTAGGATGCTTTTTAACAGCAATTTCCATCTAAATGATATGTCATGAGCACAGCAGTCTGAAGGAATATACATTTTCTCATTGTGAGGCAAGTATCATTTACCAAACTCTGACTTCCCTAGCCCTTTGAGAACAAAACCAATAGAAACAGTAAATGCCATCCCATGCCATCACCTGTATCAATACTATGTGAATTGTTAAATAAATAAATATATATATGTATACAGGTAGAGAGGGATGAGAACTAGACAGAGAATGAGAGGACTTTGTTCACATGATTATGAGGAATTGGTTCATACGTTCATGGAGTTGATTATGGAGGCTAAGAAGTCCTATAACTTGCCATGTACAAGCTGGAGACCCAGGAAAACCTGTGACTGTAATTCTAGTCTGAATCCAAAGGCCTAACAACCAGGGGAGCTGATGGTATAAATCCCAGTACAAGGCAGGAGACCACTGTCCCTGGTCAAGCAGGAAGGCAGAAAAGGGGGAGACTCCTCCTCTGCTCCCCTTTTTGTCCTATTCAGGCCCTCAACTAACTGTATGATGCCCACCCACATTGGGAAGGAGAGTGTACTTAGTCCACCTATTCAAATGCTAATCTCATTTGCAAACACCTTTACAGACACACCCAGAATAATGTTTAATCTGGGCACCACGTGGCCCCGTTGAGTTGACATATAAAATAAACCATCACAACTACTTTACTGTTAACCTCATTTCTGACTCTTTTCCAGAGTTTACTGATCCATTTCCATATGGATAGGTATGTATCATGTGCAGAAGCAAGGAGAAGGCTCGGTTGAAGAAAGATTAATACAAGGTTGGCATGAATAAATTGCTTAAATTAGGGGGAGATTTGATTTGTTCGAACAGTTCACCTGTAACATATGTTTTTAAAATTGCTCAAACAAAATAACTACTTGCCCAAATTGTGTATAATGTGTAAAATGATACACAAATGGGAGGTATTTTATTAAAGATATTTATTTTACAGCATTACATTTTAATTATGACATTAATTTTATTTGTATTGTCATTATGATATTTATTTTTGGAGAAACCATTTTACTGTGGTGGCAAATTTTAAGGCCATAATACTTCCTCAGATCCCTGTATATGCTCCTTTGCAAAAGGAGCTAACAGTCCCTCTATCAAGGGTTGGAATCTTTTCCTTCAGCTCATGCATCTAGATGGGTCAAGTGGCTTACTTTGTCCAATGGGATATTAGTAAACATGTTAGCACAGGATTATTGTTAAAAAGTAAAAAGTTGTAAAGTTTTTGAGCATTTGGGCTTGCCGCCTTTTGCCCAGGCAAACCCTGAAACCATCACTCTGCGAATAAATCCAGCTAGCCATTCTAAAGTACACGTTCAGTGGCATATAATATATTCACAGTGTGATGTAACCACCACCTCTATCTAGCTCAAATTTTTTCATCACCTCCAAAGAAAATCCATACCCATTAAGCAGTCACTCCCCATTTCCCCTTTCACCAACCCCTGGCAACAAGTAATCAGTCAGCCTTCTGCCTCTGGATTTACCTAATTTGCATATTTATATAAATGTAATGAATGATACAAAATATGACCTTTTGTGTCTGGCTTTTTTGAGATTAACAAAATGGTTTTGGTGTTCATGTACATTGTTGCATGCATGAGTACTTCATTCCTGTTTATGCTGAATAATATTCCATTGTATGCATGTATCTCACTTTCTTTATGCATTCATGTATTGATGAAGAATTGTATTGTTTTCATCTTGTGGCTATCGTGACTAGTGTGCTCTGAACAATTAGGCACAATTATTTCCTGAGTACAGTTCTTAAGTCTTTTGGTATATACTTAGATGTGGAATTACAGGCTTATATGGTAATACTATGTTTAATTTTTTTGAAGAGTCACTAAACTGTTTCAACAGTGCCTGCACCATTTTACATTGGTACATCTCTTCCACCAAGGGTCCCAATTTTTGCACATCCTTGTCTACATTTGTAATTCTCCACTACTTTATTAATATTATTGCTGCTCCAATATTAATATTATTGGATATGAAGTACCTCCTCATTGTCCTTTTGATTTACATTTCACTAATGATTCATGATGCTGAGAATCGTCTCATGTTCTTTCTGGTTATTTGTACATCTTCTTCAAAAGAAGTCTACATAAGTCCTCTGAACATTTTTATTTGGCTTATGTGTCTTTTTTGTTGAGTTGTACAAGTTCTTTATATATTCTGGATGCTAGACACTCCTTATTATATATATTATTTGCAAATGGTTTAAGCCAGTATGTATGTTGTCTTTTTACTTTCTTGAATATGAGGTAACCAGAGCCCTCATACATTGCTGTTTAGAATGCAAAATTGTATAGCCATTTTGACTGTACTTTGGCAGAACCTTTTCATGTTAAACAATTATTTACATAGCTCAGCATTCTCACTCTTAGCACATTTTCCAAGAGAAATAAAAACCTGTTTCAACCCAAAGACTTTTATATGAAATATCATAAAAGAATTATTTAAAATTGCAAAGCACTATAATTAATGCTATGTTCACCAAATAGTGAATAGATAAGCAAAATAAATTGTGCCATATGTATATTATGGAATAGTTCTCAGCCATATAAAGAAATGAACTATTGATAAAGCAACAATATTACTGAATCTCAATGTTATTCTACATTAAAGAAGTTGACTCCCAAGACTACATACTGATGTTATTCCATTAATATGGAATTTATTAAATTTATTAAAAGATAAAGAAGAGGAGATTGATGGCAAATAAAGAAATTTTTTTTTTTGTATTTTGGTAGAGGTTGAACAATTTCATAAAATTGCTAAAATTTATCACTGTTCTTAAAATGAGTGAATTTTATTTTATATAAATGATAGTACATTTGGAAAAAATAAATATCTAACTTGCTTGAACCAAAAAAATGATGAAGAATTAATTAAATATATGCATTGGCTACATACCAGTGAAATATTTTATCTCTCAGACTAAGTTTATCAGAGAGAAGATGCTTTTTAATTACAAATATAAATTGTTAGGTTTTAATTAAGACTTTTTTTGGAGAATTCTCATAAATTGTTTTCTGTTTCTACATTTTTCAAATTTCAGTGTTTAATTGTGGTTAAATTGCTATTTTTACTTTAGGGAAAGATACCAGAGGGCACATTTGCACCTGTCAGATTTATATTATTAGCCCAAGAGATAGGAATAAACTGAAGAGTTGGGGGATAACTTATTTTTTTATTATTTCAAATCCTGTAACACTGGTAACCCTGGAAACTTCAAGAAACCCAGAACTGTGTCCTTGTCATCTGAATGTACCAATCAACTGAACTGCCCAGAAAATGAAAAAGCCTTATTCATTGAGCATCAGAAATGATATTATGTTCCTTGTGTCTCAAGTTTCTCATTTATTCTGTAAGTAATTACTAAGTATCTTCATCATGGATGTTCCCCACAGACATTTTTCTGCCAAATAATCTTCTACACTCCTATATATACATACACAGATGACATACAATAAATAAGAACTGCTTTTAAGACCCCTTTTTGTTGTTATTAGATTGGTTTTTAAAGTCATATATTATTACTATAATTAATAATCCATCTTAATCATGCTAATTTGGAGAAATTTAGTGGATTCAATTAAAATTGGTTAATAATTTAGAAATTACATTGATTTTATAATACATAAAATATATTTTAATATACATTTAAATAGGACTTAGTAAAAAGTTATAGTTTTGTGGATCTGTATCAGGTTTTTATTCTTACAGCTCTGCCTCTGCATTTGGGGAGGGCAAAATTTCACCCTCTTAAACCTCTAAAGTTGAGATACTCTTCAGATGTAAAAAAAGTTTCTTGACATGTGAAATCAGAGTAACCAAAAATTTTAAGATGTCAGTATAATCAGTATGATTTATAGTAAGGGCTACTATCCTATTACTCATTTGTTTTTATGTGAAAAAATTCCATATACCAAAACGATTGCTTTTAAAATTATGACATTTTTATCATGTGATACTGTATACTATGTCCTAAAATTATTTCGGAATTTATATTGCATTTGGAAGAATTAAGCTAAATTTGCAGAACTTTAGAGTTATAAATCAATTATGGTGACATAAGTCACTTATTTTTTTTTAACATCAATTTCTGTTATTCCAAATACTGAGTCTGGCCTGGGGAAAGCCCCATGCCATTAATAAAGACAACTGTTCTTCTTGCTCTCTTGTCATTTATTTCCTGTCATTCCTCTCTTCTCACTGCCTGTCACATTGTTCCATTAGAAGAAAGAGTAAATTTATCAGGGAGCTACTAATAAATAAATAAATAAATAAGGGAATCTGCTGTAAAACATGGTAAGAATTCTAAGTCATAATTGCTAAATCTAGATTGTGATCAAAGGCTATTTTCACTAGGTTCTGTTACGTAGTCAGTTCATTGAGACTCTTCTGTACTTTATAAGTCAAACTAAAATTGCTTCAGAAAAATTAGGGATGTCAATGAAATTCTGAAATTTGGTGCTTAAACACAGCCACCCACAAAGACACACAACAAAAACAAAATGCTTCTGTGAGTCAAATATCACACTCAACAGACTGTTATTAAAATAAGTTTTTTTCCTATATTTAATGTCCAATAAACATCACTTGTGATGATTTCTAGGCTGAGCCCAAATGACTTATATATGCCATACTAAAAAACTTTTAGAAGAATGGGACATTATTTTGACTCTATGAAATAAGCAATAAAAAGGGAAAAGATGTTTAGACATTTGTACTTTTTACATATCTGCACAAAGAAAGGGAGAGTAGCTGCATTTATTTTATAGTTAGTAAAGGTATTTTTCTGTTTCTTTTTTCAAATTATTATTAACTTCTACAAAATTTTTCAAGAGTATGAGACACAATCATATACACCATGCAGTAATAAGTACTATCTGAAAATATCCAGGACACACAAACATAATTATCGATATACTATCAACCCACTGTGTCAGACTCACTTAATTTCAGAAATATTAATGTAAGCCAAACCAGACAATGCTATGTATGTAATGTAACTAGGACATAATTTCAAAACCATATTTTTTGAATTTATATTACACAAATCGTTTTGTGAAACAACAGATGTTCTATTATTCCTTATTTGATGCTTTATTTTCTTCTCATATTTTTCTTAAAAGTTTAATCACGTAGTATAAATAATTACACAGAAATGAAGCAAATACAGTAAAATTTATTTTATCTTAAGCTATGCCTTGAAAAAAAGTGGTTTGGTGTATTTTAAACATTTCAAAAGCAGGCACATTCATATCAAAAAATGCTTATAGTCTTAAAAGGAAAATTTTATGCCATACTGTCCTTGATGTAGACATGGATTTAGTATTTAACTTTCTGACTTCTGACAACACTATTCTAAGAAAACATTTAAATGGAAAATGAGCACTAAGATCAGCATTTTCAAACTGTCAT
>JAVSCE010009955.1:0-56248 GCA_032199065.1 Smutsia gigantea
TTGGCGCTTCCTTGAGATGTCACGTGAACTCGAGAGTCTCTTCCCTGGAGTCTGGTGGCACAAGGGTTGGCTGTCCTACCAGGAGCTCAGGGGAGCTCTGGCGCCCACCCACCTCCTCAACTGCCTCCCACCAGAAGGAAGGATTTTCCTGGCAGCAGGGGCAGGGTGGGTTTCCAGCAACAGTGCAGCCACTGAGAGGCTGTCACAACAGCTAAAGAACAGCCACTGCACACGGGACTCCCAGTTTCCTCCAATGGGCTTTCCGCTTAGAACAGCCCCCAACTTCCCCTTCCTCTATAAAAGCGTCTCCTCTCTGTTCTCTGGACTTGCCTGGGGAGTTTGCTGTGTCTTGTGTGTTGCAAACTGTAAGTCTCTACTGTTCCAGAATAAACCTGTTTTTGTTCGGAAAATAACTAAGTTTTATTTTTAAGGTTAACACATTTGTCTATGTTCTCAGGACTCCTGCGAGAGATGCTGGGTTGACTAATTCAATGTAGGATCTCCAGGAGCTGCCCTCAGGGAGAGAAAAAGGACAGCGCCATCCCAGGGAGCCACAGGCCCAGTTGGATGCCACTTTGCAGCCGGGGCTGCTGAGCTGGACCCTGGCAGTCTGCCTCGGGCAGCAAGGTCTTAGGGCCCGCCTGCAACCTGGACATCGCTGGTGGAGCTCACTGCCTGCAGAATGGGAAGGAGACCCTCTGAACAAGAACATGGCTTGGCGGCTACCCTTTGAAAGGAGAGTGGAGGATGCAGTGTGAGCACCGCCTGCCCAGCGAGAGGCCAGGACCCCACTGTCCTCCCCAAAGGGCTTGGGAGAAACTGAGTGCACGTGCACTGCCTGGTGGATGCTCAGAACACGACAACCAGCGTCTTTCACAATATGGGGTCAGTCCTCAGGCAGGCTCCCTGTCACACTCTGAAAGGAGGGAGACACACACTCCCCTTGCCACCCCATTTCTCTGTTCTGTCTCTGTCTCTCTGCTCTGTCTCCCCAGCTCTGTCTGTTTCCATCGCTCTGTGTCTGCCCCTCCGCCTCTCTTTCTCTCTGTCTTAAGTCCGCTAGTTAGTAGATTAAGTTCAGAGCCCTCCCTCTGGCCTTCAAAGCTATGTCACTAGCTCCTATCCTACTTCATGGATGCTTCTAGCCCGTGGAGAGTCCTGAGGCCAGGGGTAGGGTGGGGGACAGGGAGTTCCTTTGGTTTTCATTGGCATCTTTAACTTTCTGGGTATCAGAAAAATCTTAAGTGACAGGAGAGGTCACAGTGTGTGCACTGGCCACCTCTGATGGCTTCCTCACTTCTGTTAGGCTTGGGTTTAGGGGTTGGAGAAGCAGCCTGCATCTCATTAGGACCTGTGGCCCAGGCTGTATCTGTTAATCCAAGCCAGGAGCGGCCTCAGCACCTCCGGATTTTCACCTGCCCACTCTCACCGCAGCCGCGCCAAGCCCTGTCCCCTTGCCGCACACATGCCGAGCCATCTCCTCACCACACTGAGCCAACCCTGTCCCCTGCGATCAGGTGCCCATCGCTTTTAGCTTCTGTCGGTTTGCCTGCCTGCCTTCCGAGCACTGAGGCGGGTCCCTTCACTCCCTGGTGACCCAGGGTAATGTGGGTCCCTGACATGGGCTTCGCCTCCAGGCCTGACCCCTCACCAGCATGTTCTCTCTACCTGTGCCATCTGCCCATGTCCTGACATGTAGGAGTGACTGTCATAAACAGCTTTTAGGTAGAAGTTATTTAATTCTGTTCCATTTAAAATCACCCCTTCTAGCTCTACATTTGGCCCTTTAACAGTTATAAGCACTGGTACATTTGGACTTATTTTCACCATTCCACCTTGTGCACCATATTCACCCTGCTGCTGCTTTTCCCTTCCTGTTTCGTTGTGGCAAAGAGCACATGAGGCCTGCCTTCAGCTGCTCACCACGCAGCATAGTGTTTTTACCCATGGCGAGACGTGGTACAGCAGAGCTAGAACTGACTCATCCTGTGTGACTACAGCCTCATACCTGTTGGGGTAGACGCCCCCCTGCTAGCTTCTGCTTCTGCGCCTTTGACGATTCTAAATGTCTCATACAAATGGAGTCCTTCTGCCTGGCTTATTTCACTCAGCATAATATCTTTAAGGTTCACCGGTGTTGCTGCACACAGAAGGATGTCCTTCCTTTTTTTTAAAGCTGTGTAATAATCCTCTGTGTACAGCCCATATTTTCTTCACCTTCTCATCTGTCTGTGGACACTGTTGCTTCCATGTCTTGACCATTGTGAGAAGTGCTGCAGAGAATATGGGGTGAGATGGCCTGTAGAGACACTCATCGAAATTCTTTTGGATCAATATTGATAACAGGAATTTCTAGATCATATGGTAGTTCTATTTTTAGTTTTTTAAGGAACTACTATCCGTTTTCCACAGTGGTTACACCAACTTACCTTCCTGTCAACAGTGTAGGAGAGTTTCCTTTCCTCCACATCCTCGCCAGCACTTGTTATTTTCTGTGTTTGGATGTGGCCGTCCTACCAGGCATGAGGTGGTAGCTCATTGTGGTTTTGATCTGCATTTCCCCGATGATGAGTGATGTGAAGCATCTTTTCTTTTATCAACTGGTCATTATATGTCTTCTTCAGAGAAATGTCTATTCAGGTCTCTTGTCCATTTTTTTTTAATTGGATTATCGTGGGCTTTTTACTATTGAGTTAGGAGTTTCTTTTATTTTTGGATATTACCCCCATATCAGTTATATGATTTGCAAATATTTTCTCTTTCTTTCAGCTGCCTTTTCACTGTTGATGGCTCCTTTGCTGGGCAGAAGCTCTTTAGTTTGATGTGGTCCCACTTGTCTGTTTTTGCTGTTACTGCCTTTTATTGCTTTTGGTGTCCTCTCCAAGAAGCCGCTGCCAAGACCAGTGTCATGAAGGCAAGGATACCCACTCTACTCCTGTTCACCACAGTACTCGAGGTCTTAGCCAGAACAGTGAAGCAAGAAAAAGAAATAGAAGACATCCAAATCAGAAAACCCTAAGGACTCCATAAAAACCCTGTTGGTACTAATAAACAAATTCAGTCAAGTCACAGCATATAAAAATCAGTTGCCTTTCTGTACGTCAAAGAAATATCCAAAAAGGAAATGAAGAAAACCATCCCATTTACAAATAGCATCAAAAAGAAAATACTGAGAAATAAACTTAGCCAAGGAAATTACATACTTGTGCCCGCAGAATAAGACATTGATGGAACAAATTAAAGAAGACACTAACAAATGGAAGCACCTCCTGTGTTCATGGATTGGAGGACTTAATGTTCTTAAAATGTGCAGCTACTTAGTGACCTACAGAGTCAATGCAAACCCTAGTGAAATCGCAATAGCATTGCTTAGAAAGAGGAAAAGCAACCCTAAAATTCATATGGAACCACAAAGGACCCTGAATAGCAAACATAATCTTGAGAAAGAAGAAATGAAGCTGGGGGCATCACGCTTCCTGAATCCAAATTATATTACAGAGCTGCAGAGTTAAAACAATATGGTTCCGGCACAAGCGATGAAACATATGTGACAGCCCCGAAAAAGGCCTGCTCATATACAGTCAACTGATCTTTGACAAGGGTGCCAAGAACACATTAAAAGGACAGTCTCTTCAACAAATGGTGTTGGGAAAACTGGATTCTTATCTCATACCCTTTACACCATAAGTCAACTCAAAATTAAAGACTTAAACTTAAGACCTGTAAGTGTAGAACACGTATAAAAAAAATGGGAAAAGTTTCACCTGCTTTTTCTGTGTTCAGGTTTTTCCTACTTTTCTGCCTTATTTGGGGCTGAGCATGTATTGTTTCATATTTCCTGCCATCCTGCTTTGGAAGTTATGTCCCATCAGGTTAATTCAGTGGCTGTCCTGATTTTTTACCTTGTGTCCTTGTTCTGATGTTGGAGTTGGACATCACGATCGTAAAACACCCTCTTGCATGTGGCCTCCCTGCTGTGGACACTCTCCTGAGAGCGGCCTGCGCATCAGATTGCTGGGTCAAAAGCTGGCGGGTGGTTTCTGAGATGTTTTTGTGGAGCCTTTTTCAAGTGATGCCTTAATACTCCAACAAGTTTCGCTGCAGTGTGGGCCCTCCTCCTGCTCATCAGCACAGCCTCTTTGGGGTCTTCTGTCCCCTCAGGCTGCCCCGCTGTGTGGAGCTGGGGGGCGCCTTTCTGTAGGCCTTGAGGACCTGAGGTTGGTCCAGGGAGGCAGCTTCTCAGCAGAACCAGGGCAGCAGCCAGAGCCTGAATCCAAATTATATTACAGAGCTGCTCTGGGCCCGGGTCTGGAGGAGTTCCTGTTCTGCAGCCTCTGCCTTCATCCCTGGGTTGTGTGTCTGATGCCTGACCATGGGGTCCAGGGAGCAGCTCCTCCTCAAGACAAGGATCCTGGGGAGAGGTTGGTCCAGTGGCGGCTCCTCATTGCTCAGCAGAAGCGAAGTCACAGAACGAGTCGTGAGCTGTGAGGTGGGGGGTCAGGAGGGCTGACTCCACCTGCCCAGCATGTCCCAAGAGTGCACGACAGGCGTCTCGGGCCCCTCTGCCTGGCTTCCTCACAGCTCAGTCACAGGCCGTGGCTTTGTGCCATCTGCTGGTTGCAGGACACTGCAAGGCTTTGTCACCACAAGTCATGGTGGCCGGGACAGACAAGCCTGGCTCTGGTCCCAGGGCCACTATGCAGAGGCCCTCGGTGGGCAGGTCAACTCCAGGGGCAGTGGGTGGTGGTCCCTGGGAGTTGTCATAGATGTCATGATGGGATGGCCCCCCACTTCCCTCATTGTTAGGAGGCTAACAGAACTCAGGATCCAAACAGGTGGCCTGTGCTGTGGGGTGCCTCCTGGAAGTGTGGCGGGCGGGCAGCACATGCCTGCAAACTCCGGAGTGCTGCTGCCCGGAACGCCAAGGCCAGAGGGCCTGTGATTCATACAGACATCTTTGACCTTCTTTCTGTTTTGGGGGCTTCCACTATGCGTTCAGGATGGGGCCAGGCACAGAGTAGAATGGATGCCAACCCATCCGTGTGAACTTCAGGGAAGAGCGGAAGTTGGTAACATAAATGGGTGTTTCGTGGTGCTAAGTGCTCAGGAGAGAGCTGGAGCAGGGACCTTGAAGTTCTAGGGTGACCAGGGAGGGCCTGGCAGAGACCCCAGGTGGGCAAGGGTCTCCCTTCTCCCACGTCTAGGAAGAAGGTTCTGGAGGGAGCGGCCATGGCTCTAGGGAAGGAGGGTGGGACAGAGCAGGGTCGCACTGGGGTGGGGAGGCTGATGGCTGTCCTCAGCAGAGGGTGACCTGATGGACATGTGGCCCCCAGGCCAGGGCCAGGCTTCAGGCTAGAAGACAAGAGCAGGCGGTGGCCGCTCAGTGGTGGCCAAGCAGGACCCAAGCACAAGGCGGCGCAGGGGAGAAGGCCTGAGTGCGGTCACCTCACCTGGCAGTGTGGTGGGCCTGGGCCCAGGCTGGAGAGACCTGGGGCTGTCAGAGCCAGCTGGTCCCTGCAGGTGTGGCCCACACAGAGGGAGGGCTGTGGGCTGGCTGGCCCGCCACAGCCATGAGTTAATCTCATGGCCTCCTGTTCCCTTTCCAGTGGCCACAGGATTGCAGAGGTAAGATGGCAGACAGCAGAGGCCCCCACCTGACACCCTGAGCAACAGAAGCTGAAGGCTGAGTGGTAAGTTCACACCCCAACCCTCCTTGCCAACCCCTGCCTGTCCAGAATGCCCACCTGTGCCACCTTACCACATCCAGCTCTGGCACATCCCATGTGTGGCTCAGGTGGGCACAGTCCTTGGAGCCTCTGAGCCCCAACCCATAAGGAGAGAAAGGCACGAAGTGAGGGAAGGGAAGGTGCACTGACCCCACAGTGGCAGCCTGGCCCCTGTGTGCAAGCCATGTCACACCCAGGAGGGGGCAAGCTTAGGACAGGGCCTGTGCCTGCCTTGTCCGTCATCGCACAGCACAGTCCTGGGTGAGGGTGGCCGAGACAGTCACCATGTCCATGCCAGCCCAGCTCCTATCTCAGGGACATGAGATGCTATATGCACATGGCCGGGTCCAGGGAAGGGGACATACCTGTACACACACACTCATGTTCCCATGGTCTGTGCACATGCAACATGTGTTCGTGTGCACGTGTGTATGCAACCACATGCACGCACACGCTTGTGCACACACACGTCCAAAACCACGTACAGGCACACACACTGGGCAGGGGCCAGCCTCTCCGTGAGGTGGGAGGGCGCTGGGTCTCATGTCCCTGTGGGGCCGGAGCTGGCAGGGTGACAGGCCGTGCCAGGTGACACTGGTATGGGCTGAGCCAGCCAGCACTCACAAGGTCGCGTGACACCCACGCGTGGCACTCAAGTTGGTATTACTGTTACTGGGTTCCTAGTGTCATAGAAATTATAGAGACTCTAATCCACCCCCTCCCTGCTGGGAAAGCAGTGTGTGCCCAGCTGGCGGAGCCCTCCCCATGCCCAAGGCAGGGATTGCTTGTGTCTGAGACCATCAGCGTCCAGTGCCAGGGAGAGGACGTGAGGACTACCTGTCCCCTGCTGGTCTCCAAGCTCCTTAGGAGCTTCTGGAGAGTTATATGAAACCTGCCTGCTATGCAGAGGGCAGGGAGAGACCAGGGGGACGCAGCCGCTCCCAGTGGGTGGGTGGCATTTGTAATCAGCAAGGGGTCTTCTACACCAGGTGTGATCCAGGCACTAGCTGCCGAGGAGACCCCCACCCTGCCCGCCACTCCGGTTTCCAAGGAGGTTTTAGCCAGGCCCGGGCATGTCTGCTGTCCGGAGGATCACCCCAGCACTGCAAGGCCATGTCTTTGGGGCAGCCTCTGAGAATGGGGCAGGTAGCACCCACACTCCAGGGATGGGGAGGGCGAGGGCCTCCAAGTACCCACCCAGCTCATGGGTCCCCGGTGGTCACGTCTTCTCGAGGATGTCCCCAGGATGCTGCACCGTGACGAGTCAGTGCCCACGGAGGCCAGAGGAGATGTGCAGGGGGGTAGGGTCTAGACAACTTACTGTCAAGTTCCTGTGGAAAAATAAGGACGCAGGGGTGTTCAGAGAAACCCTGTAGTAGAGCCCCAAGAGGATGTAGCCCTCCCAGCTATTAGACCATAAATGCAACTGTGATGCTCCAACAGTTAAGACAGTCCCAAAACATGCATGGGACGTTGCCGTCTGAGGATTTCTAGTCAGAGGCAAGTCACTCTGAAAGCAGGATGTAGACAGATGGGGGAAAATTAAACTGATCCCCATCTTACACTTCATGCCAGGATGAATTCCAAATGATTCAGACTATTCACAAAAATGGAATTATTAGGTACAGAAGAAAACACGTAATTTTTTATATTATCAGAATAGAGAGAAAAGCATTTCTAAGTGGGACACATCCCTGAAACCACTTATAAAAAGTGACAAATTCTACCACACAAAAATCAAGCATCCCGGGAACAATCTATCGCCTAAATCCAAGGAAAACACAAAACATTGGCAGCTCTAATTTTCTTAACGTGTGACAAGTTGCTAAAAGGCTGAACGATGGGGAATGATGTGAACAGAGAGCTCACAGTGGCTCCCAAGTGATGGCAACAGGCTGCTCACCTCCTTCTGAAGGACCCACAGGCAGAAACCAGAGCCATGTCGCGGCGCGCCTCTCACCTGGCAGAGCCGAGAGGCCAGCAGCACGGCGGAGGCCTGAGAGGCAGGCAGCCTCGGAGTTCCGGTGGGGCCTGAGGGGGTCGGGCACGAGCAGCTCCTGCTGTGGGCACTTGTCAGAGCTGCCAGGCCATAGTCCTGGTGCCCACCCACATTACACAGCCGCTGACTAGGTGGAGGGGCCTCTGGGGACGGGGTCCGCTTGTGATGTGCAGTGAAAGACTGATGGAGCCCAGAATCAGGCACTCTGAGAGCACCTTACAGAGGGGACGGGCTGTGACCCTGGCCCTGGGCCCTGGGCAGGGGTGGGAGTGGTGGGAGTCAAGTGTCCCTTTGCACCCTGTGTGGTGACAGGGCCCATGCCCAGGTTAAGGGCCATGCATGGACCCAAGCCCCGCTACTGGCCAGAATGGCTGCACCCCACAGTTTCTGCCGCTGCCTGAGCCCGGCTCCACCACAGTCACACGGCCCCGCCCCACCCAGGTGTCCATTTCTAGTCAAGAGGTGCAGCTCACACAGTAACGGATGGTTCAGATGGGTGAGCGTGACCACTCCCTCCTCCCCTTGGGGACAAATGGCAGTGGCTTAGCCTCCCCGGGCTGCCCTGTGTGCAGGTGTGCAGGCTGAGGTCAGAGCCTCACTGCTCACTGCCAGGCTCTCCAGCCTGTCCCAGATTCAGAACACCTGGCCAGGTGGCAGCCAGCTGTCCTGCAGCTGGGGTCGGGGCACAGGAGCTCACCTGCACAGCCCCCGTCCCTGGCCCTCTGTATCCGGCCCCAGCCCCCTAGACATGCTCCCTGCTAAGCAGTCCCTCTGGGACTGTGCTCCAGGACCTCGCATCCCACCAGCCAACACTTTCCTTCTCCGAAAAGAAGGAAACAAAGCCACTCCTCCTCATACCTTGCTCGGAATTGTGAGGCCTAGTGTCCCTCTTCCTGCAGGTAGCTGCTGGAGGCCTGCTGTGTAACCCTTTCCCCAAACTGGAAGCCTTCCTGGTCAGCTGGTGGAGTTCTCCAAGCCGACCCCCAGCAGAAGGAATCCGAGACTGATGGGGAACAGAGCAGGTGAGTTCTTATTCCCTCGGGCGCCAGCCTTGCTGGCCCCAGGCCTGCTCTGCACCCTGCAGTGGACCCGGGAGGGGCGCAGAGGGTAGGGGCAAAGGGGTGTCTGGCCAGCAGTCACGTTAATCCCACCAACGGGGGTCCCTGGGGCTGGCACAGCAGCAAGTCTGGCTCTGAGAGCTGATTTCCTCAGATTCACAAACTGTCAAACTCAGTGGCTGAAGTGTACAATTCGGTGGTTTTTAGAGTATTTACTGAGCATGCACCATCCCCACTACGTATCACTTGTCACTTCCAGAGAGGGACCTCTTATGTCGGCAGGTTACCATCTGCTGGCCCCACTGCACCATAGACCACATGCTGCTCTGCGGACCCATCACATGAATGGAGTCACATGACACGTGGTCTTTGTGTCTGGCGTCTTCACTTGGCACAACGTCCATCTGCAGTGAAGTCACCTGGCACATCCTTCTTGTCTGGTACGATTTCCATTTGTGGAAATACCTCTGGCGCCAGGACCCGCCTTCCCGGCCCAGGGCCTCACCCAAAGCCCACAGTGGGCCAGGGTCTGCACTAGGCTCAAGTGGAGACCCAGCAGGCGTCAGTACTCCATCCTCGTGGTGGGAATTTGCTCCATAGCACGTGGATCATGTGTGCTGACCATCCATCCATACTGTCCACAGGCACTGGTGTCTGCATTTCGCTGTCATGCTAGTGCTGCGTACATGGCAAATGTGGTTTAGGACCTGTTCTCACCTCTCCCAGGTGGACCCCCAGGTGTGGAATCCACAGGACTGTGTTCCACCTCCCGAGGGGCCCCTGCAGCAGCTGCGCCGCCTCATGCCCCTCCACCAGCCTGGGGGGCTTGCCTCTGCATCCATGCCAGCACCATCGTCCTCCATCCGACGGGCAGCAGCCCTTCCAGGGGGCGAGGTGGGTGCCTCCAGGGCCCCCACCCGCCTTTCCCTGGTGACAGTGCTCGGAGCCTCCTGTCATGCGCCTCTTGGCCACGTCCCTGTGGACAGTGCATGCCGCCGACCGCTTGTAACTGGGCTGTCTGTCTGCGGCTGGGTCGTGTACTGCCGCATGTCTGTGTGCCAGGCCCCATATCCGTTCTAAGTCACAAGTATTTTCATACGCTCTGAGGGCTGTCGCTTCCTGGCCTCTATGGGGCCCCTGAACACAGACTTAATTCTGATCTAGCTCAGTCTGCCGATCTTTCCTCTGTTGCTCATGCTTTTGGTGCCTGAGGGCAGGATGTGACTCCCAGGAACCCCCGCCAGCCCTTGGCTGCAGCTCCTTTCCAGGTGCCGGCCCTGGCCTGGGGGTCCTCTGCGCCGCATGGGGTCAGCAGTTCATCTGTGCCTCCCGGGCCCGCCTCTCGCTCCCGTGAGGCTGCGTGAAGGGAGTGTCATCTCACTGTCACAGAGTGTCACCTGTGCCTGGGAAGGTGGTATGGAAGTGCCAGTGTTGGTGTGAGGGCGCACCTGTGGCCGGCAGGCAGCATGCCGCCCACCTGGCTGCAGGGTCGCCTCCACTCTGCCAGACAGATGGGAGCTGCCGCCGAGGCAGACTTGTGTGTCCTCTGATGCTCTTCAGAGTAGTGTACCATTCGGGCCTTTCTGTCTTGTAGCATCAGACATCAGGGAGGCCCTGGAGGCCCTGCTGGCCTTGGAATGAGCGGAGACCATAGGCAGATACACTCAGGTGATGCCCAGGTGGGGATTGTAACCTGCAGGAGCAGGTACAGCCGGGCAGTAAGGGCAGCTAAGGCCCAGGAGGGCCATAGCCAGGCATGCTCACGCGGGTTCCATCGCCAGGACATCCCAGATGGGGATCACGGCCCAGGACGAGCAGTGGAGGCCCACACAGGTCTCGCCCAGCAGGAGCGTGGCTGTCGGGCTGCCCCACCCAGGAGGCGGGGCCCTTGCTTCAGGCGGCATCCGTCAGAAGTCCCTGGGCTTCCTCCTCTCTCCTCCTGCCCGTTCCCCTGGCTCTGGTGCACCCTCACGTGGACCCGCAGGACAATCCTGGCCTCTCCCTGTACAAAGTCACTGGCCATCTGGGCTTTCCGCGGTGAGTCACCTGGGCACATCCTTCTCGTCTGGGATGGTTTCCATTTGTGGAAACACCTCTGGTGCCAGGACCCGCCTTCCTGGCCCCGGGCCTCACCCTATGCCCACAGTGGGCCAGGGTCTGCACTAGGCTCAAGTGGAGACGCAGCAGGCAAATAGGGGAAGTGGGCCAGGCAGAGCAGGGCACACATGGCGGCACAGGCGACAGTGTCTGCCTCCCAGGTAGAGGGAGGGTCCGGCTGAGTCAGCAGAAGCCCCACAGGCTGTAGCCACAGGGCAAGGGGTGCCTGGCTCAGCCTGTGGGTGGCTAGTTGTCCAGCAGGTCTCAGGAGTCCAGCTGGCCCAGCCCAGTGGCCACATGGGGCCAGGCCGGAAAGGCAGCGAGGGGTGGCCTCAGGTCTCACAGGTGACAGGCAGGTGAGGTTTGCAGCTGAAGGTGACCTGGTGTTGGCGGGAGATCTGGGGGGTAGAAGGGCCATGGCGGGGACAGAGAGGAGACGGGATGCCTGGGTTCCTGGGCAGTGGGATCCTCTCGGGGGGAGGGCGACGCACTGTAAAGGCAGGCAGGGGCGGCTTGGGGCATCTGCATGAGGGGGAGGGAAGTGTGCAGGTGAGGGGGCAGCAGGCAAGTGGAGGGGAGCCTGGGGTCTCAGGTGGGGCCAGCATGGCTGCCTAGGGCCCTGCTCACTGCCCAGTAGACAAGCTGTTTGGACCAGTTGGGATGAGTCCTGCCCAGAGGCTGTGACGAGTTGCAAGCGATTGGCCAGAGTGGCTGGTGTGACACAGAGCACAGTGAGGTCAGGGCCAGAGGGTGGGGTGTGGGGACATGGGCAGGATAGGCACAGGTGCCCCCTGGCTGCCCTGGGCAGTTCTTAGGCCAACCCAACCTCAGGACAGTGGCAGGTCACCTCAGTGCCAGCACTGACCCTTCTCAGGCCCTGCAGAAGGTGCTCTCTCCAGCCCAACTGTGACCAGAGCCCCCTGAGGCCCCTGCCTGTGTAGCCAACACTCTTGAGGGGTCAGCACCCCATCAGGGTCACCTGGGGGGAGATGTGGCCCTGGAGTGGGTCCTCACGGCTCTTCTCCCTTCCACTGAGAAGGGGCTGCCCAGCCTCAGCACCCAGGAGGCAAAGGTAAGGAAGAGCCTGCCCTTGCTAGGGGGGCGGGGGTCCGTGGGGAGGGTGGCAGGAACCAGACCGCACGTCCCAGAACCACAGCTGCGGCTCAGGTCTCTGCCTGGAGGCCCAGGGGTCTGTGCCGTTTCTGGTCCCTCTGAGTTTGCCTCCCCACTGCACTGGGTGCCACTCTAGGCAACCTGGCTGCTCCACGTTCCTCACTTCCCAGAAAGCTCTGGGAGGCCAGACGGGCCAGCAAGTGGATGAAGATGCTTAAAGAGGTGAGGCAAACGTGGAGCAGCGAGAAGGTGCAGGTGACCAGGCACGTCCTGACCAACAGGGGTCTGGGGGCCCAGGGCAGCCACTCCCCCCGCCCACCCACAGGAGAATGCAGGGCCCCATGGGGAAGAGTCGGGACCTCAGCTCACAATGTCCCTGAGCTCCTCTGCTCCTCGAGGTGAGGGCAGACTCAGCCTCCCCTGAGAAACCACTGGGCCACCAGCTGGCACCTGGGTGCCTCTTGCTCCATCTCCTCCATGGAGCGCCAGGCGGCCTGTTTCCTCAAAAATGCATCCAGGCCTACAAGGGAATCCCACACAGGCGCTGGGCCAGGCGTGGTCATTCCTGCTGGATGTTGAGAAGGTGAAGGCAGAGGACAAGGGAAATACGAGGTGTGGCCCTAACCCTGACAGAGGCCTGGGTACTGTAGGCAGGCCTGGTCAGAGCCCTGGGTCCAGAGCACCAAAGCCACCCACAGACCCCTGAGTGGGGACAGAGTTGGAAAGCAAAGGAGAGAAACCAGGGACAAGGAAAGAGCAAGGGAACAGCCCAGAACCACAAAGCAAGAGAGGTGGTTCCAAGTGTGAGGCACGGAACCAGCCTTGACTGGATGGGAAATGTGGTGGCACTCAGCGTGGGAGGCGGTTCTCCCCTCCTCAGAGAGGACCCTGCCAGGACACACTGCCCGGGGGTGCTGTGTGTGCCCATGCTGGTGCCCCCAGGCCACGGGACACCCGGATGGGAGCCCCACTTCGACAGGCCACCATAGGCACCTGTACACCCATTCATACTGGAGCAGCCGCTAGCATCGCACTCCACCGTGAGCCCTCAAAGGGCAGCCTGGTGGTGCGGCTCAGGGGGATGGAGGAGAGGCAGGGCTGTCCTGGCACGAGGGTGTGCCCATGGCACTGCACAGCCAGCTCCTCCTGGGAAGGTGGGGCTGGCACACAGACTGCACCCCACCATCCCAAATCCACACACCCAGGCTCCCTGCATAGCTACCCACCAATTCCCGGGCTTCTGACAGGAAGGGTCCACTCTGAACTTACTATCAGGAGCCCGGCCAGGTGCATCTGGACATGGGTGAAAATTGGGACAAATGGCCCAACCACTGGTCTCCCAGCTGAAGGACTCAAGGCAGTGTCAGGGAGCAGACTCCCTGAGACGGGCCTGCTCCAGGGACAGGCTCAGGGCCCAGGCAGGCAGTCATCCTGGGCAGGGAGGGAGGGGTGGCCGGGTGGCCTTTAACGGGTGGGGTCTGGGCCTTGGGCATCACAGACATGTGAGTACCGGTGGTGTAAGAATGAGCAGAGCGAGGTTTCGGCAGGAGACACACATGTTGCAGCCAGAGTGCAGTACTGCAGTGGCGGCTTGTGGGCCGGCGTTCTGTCTGATGGGCTGCCCCTCGGTTCCGCCCTCAAAGAGCAGGCCAAGTTTTTCTCTCCAGAAATAAAGCAGGTCCATCTGGCCGTAGAGACAGGAACCCAGGGTGTGAGGGCAGGCCTGGTAAGCCCACACCCCCACCCAGCCTCTCCCACCTGCAGGCTTGTGCACAAAATGAGTCAGGCTTCCCATAAAGGAAGATGGTAGACTTCCGACGTGGGCCCTATCCTCTGTTGGAAAAAGCAGCTTCCTCAACATGGAAACTAGGGGCGCAGCCATATTCCCACTGAGACTCTGTCGGGGGCCTCCAGATGGGGGTGCCTCACTTTGTGATACTAGAGAACTGACTGCCCAAGGAGGGTTAGGCCTGGAAAAGACACAAGTGGGATTTCTACATTAAAACCTTCCCTCTGTATAGGACGCTGAAGAGAATGAGATGGGAAGCCATAGGGAGATACTGATGGATCACTACCCATAAATGACTTGTGCAGATTAAGAAAACTCGGAACTCAGCAGAAGTGACCCAAGGCACAAGAGCTGAGCAGCCGCGTCAGCCAGATAAAGTATTAACGTACACGGACACACACATACACAGAGATGCTCACCATGGAAACACGAGACCCCAGCACTCACCTATTTGGTCGAGACCCAGGAGGCCCTGGAGTGCAGTGGGATGGCAGGCACTCGCTCACCACGGTGGGAACGCAGCTGCTCTGGGAAATAGTTAGTGGCTCTTAAAAGCTAAACGTGGCCCCAAGAGCTCATAGCCAAAATCAGCATGCCACGTTCACCAATGCATCCACGAACACTAAGACAGGAGCAGCAAGGTGACCTGGGGGCAGGAGGACCCTGTGACCACAGGAGGGGACAAGTTACTGACTTCCCAGCAGATGAGATGGGGGTGCACTTTGCAAAGGGAAAGAGGCCAGGCCCATGAGTAGCCCTGTTCACAGAACATTCTGGAAAAAGCAAAACTATGGGGAGGGGAGGAGTCATGGTGGCACGCGCCTGGTCACGAGGGTACCTTCGGGACAAGGTGCTCTCCATGTCAGGTCTGCCAACCTGAAAGCTGGGCTTGAAACAAAACTAAATGCTCACTGTGCCTGAGACATTCACGCGTCATCATGCATAAGAAGCTCCACCCGAAACCTCTCTGACCGCCAGGGTGTTTGAGCCTTTCCTGCCTGAGCTCATTTCCTAACCTAACCTGTTCTGTCATCAGCATGAAACCAATACAGGCCCTGTCGTCCCCTGTCCTAGGCAGCCTCGTTTCACGTGCCCTCCGCCTATTGCTGAGCATCTTGGCCGTCCAGGCAGGCGCCCTACCAGCACTGCTGTTGTCCTAACACATGAGTTTCGACCCTGAAGATGCCATACAATCAATCAGAAACTCCACAGAGGGGACCCCACAATCAGAACTCTGTCAGTGTGGCCTGCTTAGAGCAGCTGCTACCCCCACCTTCCCAGGACAGTCTCTCGAGGAACATTAGCTGGGAGAGTAGCACAGGCCGCCTACAGCAGGGTCGGGACCCAGCCAGCCTTGTGCACCTGTGTGATCAGACCCTCCCACCTGCACTCGGGGCGCTCAGGCTTTGCTGTCCCCCTCGCCCTGGAGTGCCTTACTGGGGTGCCCCTCGTCTGGGAAAAGGGACCAAGGCAGGGGGCTGTCTCTGTGCTGGCCGCGCCACCTCACCTCTGCCCCCAGGGCTGTGCGCTGGGCAGTGCAGGAGCTCGGAGACACCGGAGCAGGGGAGGGGCTCTCACACAGCTGCCAGGGCACTAGCCAGGTTGCGCCATCCTGCTCATGCTCGAGTGAGGACGCTGACCTCTGGGCACTGGCCCAGCTGATGACCAACAAGAGGCACGCCACACGTGGTAGGGGCCATGATGAGCCACTGGACGTGGCCCAGAGCCTGAGCACCTGCCACACAGCCCACTCAGCAGGGCTGGCAGGGACCCCATGAGGCCATCTGCCTGTCAGCAAAGGGCACCACGTCCCCCACTACACCCACTGTCCTGCAGCCCTGGCCAGGCCTCATCCTGCCCAGCCACCTTCCGTCTTGGGAGATGGCCATGCACTTGCTTCCCCACTGCCATCCTTCATGCTGGGACCCCTTCCCCCATGGCTCTCAGCATAGGGGCCAGCAAGTGTGGCCTCATGAAAGCATTGTCAGCATCTGGCCACCCCAGGCCTCAAACGCAGGCCTGCACTGTGGGAAGAGTGTGTCCAGCAAGGACCTAGGAGGGCCATGGGCACGTGGGGTCACTGCAGGAGAGGCCTTGGGTTCAGCAGGGAGAACCTACCAGGCGCAGGCCTGGGGCTGAGCGGGGCCCTGGGAGCACTGTACAGGCCCCACAACAGGGAGGCTTTCCACCAGCCGGGTGGGCCCTGAGCACCCATCCTGTTAGGACAAAGATGTGTGCTGGGATTTACACCATGTGTTTCCTTCAGGACTTCACTGACCCAGTGAGGGTGTCCAGGGAGACCCTGATTCTCAAGGAGGCCTGAGCTCAGCCCACACTCCCATGCCCCAGTGAGCTGGGCCCACCCCAGGGGCATCAGAGATGCAGGTTGGGACCAGAACCCATGCTAGGGAAGCCCAGAGCTGCCTCGAGGCCCCAGGGCCATGCAGTTTGCCCCTTGAGGCCCAGCAGAGTGTGGACGAGGCCTCAGCTTATTTTGTAGCCTGTGTCTTACTCCTCTTGGGGTGTTACTGCAGAATGCAGGTTGTCTACTGCCCCCCAGGTCAGTGACATGCTGACCAGGCCGTTAGGTCCAAGTGGGATCCATGGGCCCTGCTCGGCCTGTTCTTCACACCTGTTGTTCCCACAGACCCCCCTTCTCATTCACCCTGAGGCTCTGGGACACCTCACCTACATCCTGGAGCGCAAGTGCGTGCTCACAGCCACGGCACACAGCCCTCAAGGAGCATAGGAGTGAGCCCACAGGCCCAGGTGCGCCCCAGGCACGCAGGCGCTGGGGAGGGTGTCCCTGCTGTGGTACTTCTGGCACAGGTGGACCCCTAGGTGTGGCTATAGCAGCCACCCACCTGAGCAGCGCTTGGGGTCCTGCCACACACCCTCACACCCAGAGCTCTCCGGAGCTGCCCGAGTTCCTACAGGGTGTGCTCTCAGGTGCTCAGGTGCCTTCAGGCCTCCGTGGCTGAGCTGCCCCCCAGGGGGACTCAAGCGCACATCCCCTCAGTCACCCACCCAGGGCAGACGCTGCCCACACAAAGGAATGAGCTGCCTGGAGACTGTCCTCAGCGTCAGGCCAGGGGGCCACACAAAGACCCACCTGCAGGGCCAAATGGCCTGGTGTGGAGCTCACCCCATTGTCTGTTCTCAGCAAAACCTGAGGAGTCCCCAGGAAGCCCCTGGGCCTGGAGCAAGTATCCCCAGTACCCATGACCCTCCTCACTCCTGGCACTGAGATGTTCCCTGGTCCACCCCTCCCAGCCACGCTGTTGCCAGCACCCAGAGACGGCAGTGTGAGGGAGCAAGCACACGGCCCGAGGCTGCCCACCTCTCCCCAGGGGCTGTAGCCCCAGTAATGGAATTCCCTCCCAAACTTCCCAGTGAGTAGGGAAGCCACAGGCTGGAGGCCCCCGGACAACGGGTTTAAGCCGGAACACTGGATCTCTTTCCCTTCAACACCTTCTGGGCTGCCCCTGGGGCCACACAACGGGCCTGGCCCTGCAACCTGACAGGCCTGGTGACTAAAGATGGGGATGCAGAGCCCAGGACACGGTTCCTGCCCTGTGGCCCCTGCAGCCAACACCCCACAGCAGGCAGAAGGGTGGAGATGGAGACAGGGCAACATCTGGCAAGCTGCCCAGAGGCCCCGCACGTACCTGTCATCCCAACCTCTGTGTCCGTGGGGAAGCTAGACGCTTGGAGGCCTTCGGTGGGGGGTGTCCTGAAGCCAACAGCACACCCTGCCCCTTGATCCTGGTGGACGGTGTCTCCCTCACATGGCACAAGTCCCTGACCCAGAAGGGCCTGGCCAGGCCTGAACCAGGGCCCTAGGAGGGCAGGTGCACCACGAGCAAGCCCGCGATCAGGATGGACACGGAGGGGACCAAAGCGCCTGTGGCCAGTTCTGGATGTGGGCCCAAGGCAGAGCAGTATGTGGGTTCCTGGGGCCTGTGGACACCCCACAAAGCCATATCGGTGACCTGAGGCACCTATGGGAGCAACAGACCACCCAGAGGGGGCAGCAGGGGCAGGCGGGCTGGACACACATACACTCAGCCAGGACACCAGCCTTGAGCAGCCATCTGGCACCTCTGGGGCAGGCCTCTGCTCCACATCAGGTTGGACCCCACAAGCAGGGCCTTTCAATACCAACAGCAACTGCCTTCGGGGTCCCCAAAACTCAGGAAACAGGATCCCACCCCAAGTCAGAAGAAAACTCCAAGGTGGTGGAGCCCCTCCCTGCCCTCCAGGGGTTTTCGGGGTTCCCCAATTAGGCTTCCCTCCCCGTGGGGAGCGACCACCCTCTGTCTTAACCACCCACTACTGATTAAGGTTAATAAAGCATTTTTTGTGTTAAGATGCCAGACACCCCCAGAGGCACAGGGTGGCGCGCCCAGGCCTCCTGACCACCCTCTCACCAGCTGCCCATACCAGGCTACGTGTACCACAGCCCCCGGCCTCGGCCAGATGCCAGGGTCAAGACCATCAAATAATTTACTGCAATTCAACCTGTGCCCGTCGGGCCAGAACGGGCCTGGGAGGAGAGGAGAGGCCGGGGTGCCGTGGCGTCAGTTCACAACAGTCTGTGCAAAGCGTCCGGGAGGGCTGCCATTCACCAACCCCCCTGCTGGGCTCAGTAGCCCTCCCTTCCCTCTTGTTCCTTCACTGGCGCCTCCTCCCGCCTCAGGCCTCCACATCCGGGGCGGGAACCACGGATCCACAGCAGGAGTGCACGCAACGTGGTCAAGAGAGCAGGCACTTGCAGCTCATGCAGCCCGGGCCGCCCTCGTCTGGCGGGCTCAGCTTGCGTGCCTTGTGCTGCCGGATCTCACGCACCAGGGTGTAGAAGGCATCCTCCACGCCCTGGAAGGGGGGCAGGCTCAGGAATCTCCCGGTCCCTCCCACCATCCGCAAACTGCCAGGTGCTCACTGCACAGCCCCAGGACCACCCCAGGACCACAGGGCAGCCGCTGGTCTGGCTCCAAGCTTGACCACCTGTACCCAGCTCCTGTATGAGCCACCGCCCTTGTCCATCACAGCCCACTAAGGGGTCAGGGCCAATGGGACCACAGGACGCTCTGGAGGCAGAGGGTCCAATGCCCCAGGGTACCCACTCAGGCCTGGCTCAGGGCAGCTCTCTCCAGGGACCTCCACCTCCCCTGGGACCTGTGTCAGCCCAGACCCCGGCCCGGGCCTCCCTCGCTGCCCTGCCGCCCGGGGAGACTTACAGCGCAAGGGGCCGCTGGGTCACAGGGGTCCTGGAGGGTCCCAGAGGGTCCCGGACCTGGAGCCAGAGCCAGAGCGGCTGCCCTGTGTCAAGGGAGAGGGGCAATGAGCGCTGCTCCCTGGCTGGGCGGGACGGGGTGGGTCCCTGGCTAGCTGTGGGGTGGGGAGCCTGCTCACCTGGCGCGTCTTGGCCGATGTCTCTATGTAGGGGATGCCGTAGCTTCGGGCAAGGTCCTGTGCCTGCCGAGACTCCACAGTGCGTGCAGCCAGGTCACACTTGTTCCCTACTAGGACCATGGGCACATCGTCTGAGTCCTTCACCCGCTTGATCTGCTCCCTGTGAGGGCAGTGTGTTGGTCAGTGGGCTGCAGGCACAGCTGCACCCAGGAGATACATAAGACAGGGCCCCTGAGGGACGGGGGGGCAGCTCACCTGTATTGGTGGATGTCCTCAAAAGACTTGGTGTTGTTGATGGCGAACACGCAGAGGAAGCCCTCCCCAGTGCGCATGTACTGGTCCCGCATGGCGCTGTACTCCTCCTGGCCCGCCGTGTCCAGGATGTCCAGCAGACATGTTTCACCATCAATGACCACTTGCTTCCGGTAGGAATCCTGTGGGAGGACACTGCTCAAGGGCCCTACACCTCCTGGCATGGGGCGCTTACATGCCAACTGTTCCCTTGTACCCCCTCTCCATGCCCTACAGTGAGGGGGACCCCCTCCAGTGGAGTAGGCAGAAGATAAGCCCAGGTCAGGATTCAGGGCTGGGGACAGGAGCAGGCCCACGCACCTCGATAGTGGGGTCATACTCGTCCACGAAGTGGTTCTGGATGAGCTGGATGGTCAGGGCACTCTTCCCCACGCCCCCAGCACCCACCACCACGAGCTTATATTCCGTCATCCTCCAGGCGCTACAGTATGAAGCACTGCGGGGGTCTCCTGTCCCACCTGCAAGGAAGCAGCACTCAGCCATGCCCAGGCCCCTGCGGCAGGCCACAGAGCTCCCGGTTCCTGCCTGGCTTCTGGGCCACGACATCCAGGTAATGGGGGTGCAGCCAGCATGGTGGCATGGCTGCTCACCTGCAGCACTTCCAGCCAGGGGTAGGAGAGGGGTCGTGCCTCCGGCTGCATATAATGTATAAAAGAGGCAGGGAGCATTCCGCCCCCAAAGACAAGGCTGACAGCTGAGAGCAGCTTGCAAACCACGCACCCAAATTAGAAGTTGCTGGGTAGGCACAAAGCCTGAACTGGAGGCCCTGCCGGCAGAGGCTGCCAGTCCCCCTCCCGACAAGAACAGGTCTGGCCACAGTGGAGCACACAGTGGCGTGTCCAGGCAGGCCAGTGCCAGACGACAACCAGCTCTAGGCCCCACAAGCCAAGCTGGTGTACGAAACAAGCATTTACCGAGCACCAACTGCACGCCAGGTGACACTCCAGGCACAGGATGACAAGCAGGCAGAGAAAGAACCCCCTACCCTGGTGGGCTGGCCTGCGCTCTTGCACAAGTTAGAGTACCCCATGGTGCCCTGTTGCCCTAAGAACTTTGTACAAAATAGGGCAAATGGGGAGGTTAGCTGGGGGTGAAGGTTCCAGTTAAGCAGACAGGCTGGCAGGAAAAGACCCCAAGGAGGTGTGGGCCCACGGGAACAGGTAAGAAAGAAAAAAGGCCTGGGGCCCCAGCTGGAGTGTCCGCGATTTGTGATGTTTAATGAGAGTGCGTCTGCAGGGGCAACGGGCAATGACTTCCTAAATCCAGACTCGCTTGGTGTGGGCGCCTTCCGCGGAAACCTTGGGACCCCGGCGGGTGGTCAATCCTTCCAGGGCAATGGTCACAGGGGCGCCCACACGCGGCTTGAGGGCACTTTTGTGGGCCCCAAGGAGGACCGGCCTGGGACGCGGAGACCGAGGAGAGTCTGGGTGAGGCAGGGCGGCCCCGACGGCGGCGGCCCCCGACCCCGCCGCAGCGCCCCGCCCGCCGCCCGAGGCTCACCTGCGCCCCCGCGCGCCCGCGGACGCCGGAGAGGACAGCGGGCTCCGGCCCGAGCCGCGCGCCCCGAGCCCGCCGCCCCCGTTCCCGTCGCCCTGCTGCACTCACCGCTCGCTGGCGCGACTGGCCCCGGGGCTGGGGCCGAAGCCGGGTTGGGAGCGGGGGCCGGGGCCGGGGCGCGCGGCTCGCCCGGCGCATGGGATCCGTCCGTGGCGGGTGCGGCTCCGGCTCCGGCTACGGGGGGCGGACACTTGGCCGGGCCCACCCAAGCCCCGCCCCATGCCCGTCCGTCAGCCAGGCGCGCCCTGCCATTGGGCTCGCGCGCCGAGGGGGTGGGCATCCTGCCCCACCGCGCTCCGGTTGGCCGAGAGGCCCGCCCGTCAGGGGCCACGGCTGGGCAGGGCTTCCGGGAGTGTCGCGGAGGGCGGTGTCCGCCCGGTTGGCTTTCGGGGGCTGCGGCCTAGGAGGCTGGGTTTGGCTGGACTCGGCAGGGCCCAGGGGAGCGAGGGTCCCGGGTCGCCGGTCCGGGGGCAACAGCTCCTCCCAGAAGGGTCCAGACTCTCCACGGAACAGGCAAGACTCATGGGGAGATAGAGACCCTTCGCGACAGGGGATCGGCGGCCGGCTGTGTACTGGGTGGGGTCCGGTCCGAGTGTTAGGCAGGAAAATAGATATGAGCCGGGTGGAAAGAGAACAAGGTCAGTAAAGCCCCCTAGAAAGGACTCAGTTAACCAGTTAAAACTAGAAAGCCAGAAAAGACTCAGAGTTAAAGTTAATCAGTTAAAGCTCAAAAGGTCAGGAGCAACTTGGCCTCGAAGGTTTGAATACTCCCCAGATAAAGAAAAGTTTCTGAGCACAGCCCATGTCTTCATTGTGGCAATTAGATCATTGTAAGATTTACTCTAGCCTGCTAAAAAGGTCCACCTATAAAGAACGTAATAAAGACAGGGAGATCCCACCTTAAAGCCAAAATTGCATTTTGAAAAAAACCAGGAAGTTTTTAAGAAGAAAGGTTCTTAACATACTCTTTAGCAAATAACTCTGCCCACCTTGGAGGAAGGGCAGACAGTCTTGATTGATAAGCTAATTTTGCAGAATTACCTAGAGGACTGATAAGAAACTTAACAGTCTCATCAAAGATACTTGAGACCACTTAACAAGCTCACACCCTAGCCCTGTCACATTCCTGAAAAATCCTTAAAAGGGGGAACTCCCAAAGTCTCAGGGCGCCCCTCTCTGAGGTCGCCCTCATTTTCTAAGTGCATAACTTCAACTTTTCCCAACCTTTCAGGGAGCTCCTCTCTGAGGTTGCCCGCATTTAGAGTGTATAATTTTTCCCAACCTTTCAGGGCACTCCTCTCTCTCTCTTTCTCTCTCTCTCTGAGGTCGCCTGCAGTTCTTTCTCTCTAAGTAACTTTAAATAAAACTTTTACTCTGCTTCACTACTGTGTCTCTGCCCTTCAATTCTTTGTCACAAAGGGGACAAGAACCGAGGAAAATACACCCCTTGCCCCCCAACATGTTTGGTGCCATGACTCGGTTAGATCTCCATCCCTGTTAGGCCGAACTGACCTCTCCCACCAACAGATTTGGTGCTGCATAACTCGCATGGATTTCCAACCCCCAGTAAGCCGCATGTGTCTCTCCCCCTGGCTGGAGGCACTCACTCACTCACTATCTACCTCTTCTCTGGGAATCCTTCCCTTCCTTCTTTTTCTCTCATGGACCAAAACCAGCCACACTGTGGGCACGGGTGAAGCAGTAAAGGCCACAGGGCGCTCGCCGGAAGACTCCCTTGGGTCGTGGACCAGGGAAGATTGCATTGGGCACCTCGCCAACCACAAGACAATGTCTACACAATGGAGGCACACTGTAAGAGCACCCATTCCCAATCCCGCAGCAAGTCCCCAGGCAGGGTTTGATATATCCATGCAGAGACTTCCTTTTCTGTGTTCTCAGATTTTTCCTACCCACTGCATTTCTTTTCTTCCCTTCTCCATGCTTTTTGTGTTATGTGCTGGTCAGCTAATTGGGGCAAACCCCAAGGACCCCCATCTCATGATCTCCTTGGCCATGAGATGTCCACCAAACCCAGCTGGAGGCAGCACCCACTTGGGCTTGCCTTGTGGGGAACCCCTCTCCAAGAGGCAGGTCACAGTTGGGTCCTAGGGAATGTCACTCAGAGCAACCAGATTTCTCCCTTTACTCTCTTCTTCAACGGCTCCCTGCAGGAGCTAAGAGACTTCTCACTTGCCTCTATTCTATGACCCTTTGTCCCTTTTGTATTAAGTTCTTTCTGTCGTCATGTCTGCTCTATTTTCCATTTTGAGGGAAACAGACTTTTACTCTGATGGGATCTGCAGGTCTGACTTAACCCTGACCTCCCATTTAGGACTCACCTCTTGGGCCTAGCCTGCAGCTTGCAGGAGTGCCATAGCCTAGGGCCAAAACCTTTCTCAGCACAGCAGTTTTTTTTTTCCCCTCACGTCTGCCTGCTTCTGTCCTGGCAACCAGGAGATGATCTGGCCTAACTAGTTTAGTAGCCTCCCCAGAGACCTTGACCTCCTATGGTCCCCCGAGGAGGCTCTCTGATTTCCGGGAGGCTGGCCTGGCTAGAACACTTCTTTATGCCTTTTGCTGACTAAAAGCTCAGTGAAGAGCTGCCACTCTTCTCTTCTTCCACCCTAATCCTAGCACCTGTAATTAAACTACTAAAAAGTTAACCAGTTAAGTCTCAGCAAGTATAAAGACCAAAATCTCTACCCTAGAATCCTATTCTCCCATGTCCTCTGCACTTGCACCTCCTTCATTCACTGTTCTCCTCTCATAAGCCTTTCCCCTCGCCTGCTTATTACAAGTCAGCTTTCTAGCTATTTGCCTAGCTTAGTTGAGCCTCCTTCAGGCTCCCATAAGACCTCGCTGTCAGCCTTTGTCAATACCTGCCACGTCTCATGGGACCACCTGTGGTAAGCCCCCTTTAACCCTTCACTAGGAAGGCACAAGACTCTAGTCCTCCACATCCCACTCGGAGACATCTGAGGGGGGATGCATTAGGTCCTGGGCAGCTGGCTGTGCCAAGACCTCTGGGATAGACCCCGGCACCCTGGGCTCTCTAACCCATTCTCAGGACTATAGTCTTCTGTCTTGCTCTCTGATATATCCGAGACAAGAAGAGTTAAATTTCCATTCTTTGTAGATGAGCCACACTGTCGGGCTGTGTTCTTTTCCACTGATCCCAATTCCACCCGAGACTCTCAAACTGTAAGTGGATGGGCAGTTGAGCAGAGGCCCTTATTACGTTCAGGCTTGCTTGTATCTCCGAAGCCAGAAAGAACTCTGCTGAGCTTGCAAACTTGATAGTCTTCTCCTTGCTCCTCTCTCTACTTTACTTATGCCCCAGTGTCAGCTTACAACTAAACTTAGCTGAGCAAAAGTTAATTAAAAAGGCTTGTAAGTCTACTAGCAGCCTTCACTTGTCAGATACTAAGTTTCCCATTAGAAAGACTGCTGTTCCCCTCAGTAGATCCTAACTGAAGTTACAATGACAAAGACGGTCTGTGAAAAAAAACCTCTTCTGTGCATAAAGACAGGCCTAAAGAATGCTAGCATAACAGTTTACAACCGCTTACTCTTGTGCTTAATGTCTCAGTAATATGTTTACTTACTCAAGACAAAAATCCTAATATTAAAAGAGCTAAGCTCGGCTAACAACTGTGTAACCTTCTGTATCACTTTTATTGTCACTTTGGTTAAATGAATAACTAAATATTGTTTCTTAATGACTTACAATCTAATTTTAAGCAATTGCCTTAAATACTTTGTTCCCAAGATAAAATTCAAAAGGTACTTTTACCTCTAGTTAACTCCAAGATTTTCCAGAGATCAGAAAATTTCCTCCTCATACAGGAAAACGTTTTAGCTAATTCAGCTTATACATTTGATATATAATTACTTGGGAAACACTGTCAAATGAATGATGGTAAACTTTAGATGATTAAACTGTTACACATTCAGAAATAACCAAATTTCCTTGTCAATTGTGTTAACTATAGCCATTTCTAAGTCTTTTATCATTTATAATTGCTGTTTTATTCCAAAACTAGTAAAAAACTAAGATTCAAGCAAAGCAAGAATTAATTACCTAAGATTGAGTAAACCAAGGAAAATTATTTTGTGGCTTTTTGTTTCAAATGTTGCTGATAAAGTGTTTTAAGCTTTTTCTCTTAAGCTGACAACAGTTTAGTAAATGACAATACCTTTGTAAGCAGAATTGAAACATTTATCTTTCTCTCTACCTGATGCCTCCAGAATTTAAAAACTCTTAGTAACTATTTTCATATTTTATGGCAACATTATTATTTGCATAAGTTCAATAAGAATCTGCTCTCCTTGTAACAGGACACAATTGAAAACACTGGTTATTACCAAGGCTTTGACTGGAATGTCATATTTGAGACACATGCATAGACTCAGATATGACCAGATAGCTTTAAGGAACTAAGATTGACTTTATGGAGCCAACAAAACCCCTTGGAAGAACTGGCCTGGTACCTTGCTTACAGGGTTCCCAGCAGCCTTACCAGGTGAGTAAAGAAGGTCCCTTCCTGGCAGGTGCAGGAACCTCAAAATCTCTTGGGAACCTCGGAAAGAGAGGAATTCACCCCAACCTACAGGTACTGCAGGCAAAACATGATGGCAAGTCTGGCTTGGCTTTCCTCAAGAGGCCCTTAACAGCTCAATCTAAAATTCCTTATAAAAAGTTCCAGCAGAGCACATTTAAAAGATCCTACGTGATCAGTTGCTTTTCTTGCTGCACTTATGTAAATAACCAAGCCAACCAAGCCAAGTGTTCTAAAGCTAAACTTATTTTCTTAATATGAGTACCTTTAATAAAAATGAGGGTAACTTTAGAGAGAAAAGGATTGTTTCAATAATGCAGCTTTATCTGTATTAGATTCTAACACTAGTCATTGTGAAATAAACTAAATCCTAAATTCTAGTTTCTTTAAATATCTGTCTATGACTCCAAATGTTCCCAGTTTTCTCCCATCTCAATCTTACTATTCCTAATCCTCATATTTGGCCATGCATTCTTAATCTCCTTGTCAGGTTTGTTCTTCCAAAATGGAAAGTCCAACTCCAGATGTTGCTCAGACAAGGATTTCAATCTCTGTCTCTGACAAGCCGCGAAGAAACTAGCTGATCAAGTCCCTCAGATTCATCAGAGACTCTCAGAATCATAAGGAGTTCAGTTCCACTTTTAGAACTGGGCATCCTGGCTACTACCCTTTGCTAAACTTCTAATGCTTTTACTAACTCCACTGTGTGAACCATGCTTACTAAACCTCATAAATTGATTTCTTCCAGATTACAGTCTCTTGAGATTAAAGTCCTGTTTTCCTGAAAAATTCAAGCCCTTACCAGCTGATGTCGGCCAACTTCTTGAGGCCAGTGCCTTATCAGAATATGCCACATCTATGCATAAGTTCCAACTGGCTTTAAGAGAATTTGGATTCACTCAGGTCGTAGCCTGACCCATCAAAGAAAAAGCCTCTCTATAGCCCCGGGACCCAAGCCCTCATCAAAGTTTGGAAAGATGGGTCATCCCAATCGAAGTTGCAGCCTATTTGGGAAGGACCCTACCCTGTCCTTGATGCCGGGGTTCTTGTTCACGAAGCCGAAGAATGAGCTTCACAAACACTCAAGGTAGGAGAGCAAGGTACAGGCTTTTATTTAGAGAGAAAGTGAAAGGACAGAGCTCCTGGTTCACGCCAGGAGGGGACAAGAGAGTCCAGGCTGATGCATTGTCTAGGGGCTTTTATAGGCAGATGATGATTTTTCGAGAACATGAAAAAAGGCTTAGAGTTGTGGACTTGTTAAGTGGTCCTTGGATGTTTAAAATTAACTTAACACAAGCAACTTCCTGCTCTGATGATTTATCCCTGAGATACCAGCATCTTGGTCTGGGAGCATACGAAACAAGGTCACCTGTCCAGCCCCCTAGGTGGGCTGAGGTATTGTTTGCTAAAGAGTAAGTTGAGAATTTCTAACTTCTTAACTTCTTGGGTATTAAAATGCAATCTTATCTTTAAGGTGGAATCCTTCTTGCCTTTTACTGTGTTGTTTATGCCTGGGCTTCCTTGCTAAATTAGTTGCCCAGTTTGCAAAATCACCTCATCAGATCTAAAGGAAGAAAGACAGCACTTAGGCCTGGGCCTTTTAGCATGCTAAAGTGAATCTTACACATGATCATAAATAATTAGCATAATAAAAACACGGGCTACTCTTCTTTATCTGGGGAATATTAACTGATCTCACTGAAGAATGACTCTCTAGTTTATTGTTTAAAAGAGAGTTTTGGTAGGGGGTTTCCTTGCATGTAGTTACATTGCTCTGACTGTAAATATCTTGCCTTGCTTTTCCCGGAGGCCCTCCCCCCACCCTGATAACACCCACGGTCCCTGTCTCATCCTTATGTCCACCCCCTCAGCTGTCAAGGTCCCTAAAGTCACCAGCTGGATCCATCATTCTTGAGTAAGGTGGTGGAAAAATCCAGCAGTGCAAAATCATAAAACCCAAGAATCCAGCACCTGTGAGCTTGTAGAAAATCTAAAATATCTCAAGTGACAGCCACCTAAGATAAGTGCCCCACAGCTCCAGTTCCCTCTTCTGAGCATCCTTGTGAGAGTGGGACTTACTATTCATTTACTGTGCTATTGTGAAACCCCTTTCCTTTAGCCAGCAATATTTCTGCCCTTGTTAGGTTTAAACCTTAAAAAGAAAATGGCCTTACACATGCCATCATTACTATTATTAACCCTCACCTTTATTAGTTCCTCTCCTGGCTAAACCAAATCTTCAAAATTCCTCACAGGGTGGGTGTGGCCTTGGCTAGCACCTTTCATCCCCCTCCTTGGAGTAATAGTATTAGCTCTCATATTCAGACCCTGCTTATTTAACCTTCTAATCCAATTTGTGTCTTCTTGCCTAGAAGCAATCAAACTGCAGATGGTCATAAGACAAGGATTCCAATCTGTACCCTCCAATGACAACAACACCTCCATCTTCATAGGACCACTTAATGGACACCCCTACAGCCATTCTGAGTCTTCATTGCCTCAACAGCAAGCAGCTAAAACCCCTAACTGGATGCCCTTACTGTTCTATCTCCACCATCCCCACAGTCAGCAAGCAGCGGGGACCCAAATAACTACACTGGCCCTCACAAGCAGGAAGCAGCCAGAGCAGTCATCGCCCCTCGCCCCAACAACTTGGGTCCCAACTGCTTGAGGGGGAAATGTTAGGCAGGAAAATAGATATGAGCGGGGTGGAGAGAAAACAAGGTCAGTAAAGCCCCCTAGAAAGTTAAAACTAGAAAGCCAGAAAAGACTCAGAGTTGAAGTTAATCAGTTAAAGCTCAAAAGGTCAAGAGCAACTTGGCCTCAAAGGTTTGAATATTCCCCAGACAAAGAAAAGTTTCTGAGCACAGCCCATGTTTTCATTGTGTCAATTAGATCATTGTAAGATTTACTCTAGCCTGCTAAAAAGGTCCACCTATAAAGAACATAGTAAAGACAGGGCGATCCCACCTTAAAGCCAAAATTACATTTTGAAAAAAACCCAGGAAGTTTTAAGATTCTTAACATACTCTTTAGCAAACAAATAACTCTGCCCACCTTGGAGGAAGGGCAGACAGTCTTGATTGATAAGCTAATTTTGTAGAATTACCTAGAGGACTGATAAGAAACTTATAACGTCTCATCAAAGATACTTGAGACCACTTAACAAGCTCACACCCTAGCCCTGTCACATTCCTGAAAAAACCCTTTAAAGGGGGAGCCCCCAACCTCTCAGGGCGCTCCTCTCCGAGGGTGTCTGCAGTTCTTTCTAAGTAACTTTAAATGAAACTTACTCTGCTTCACTACTGTGTCTCTGCCCTTCAGTTCTTTGTCGCGGCGGGGACAAAAACCGAGGAAAATACACAATGCCTCTCCCCCCACCACATGTATCCTGTGCTGCCTGAAGCCCCGCGGCACCTTGACGGCACTCAAAGCGGCACCCGCGCCCCCCGTGTGCGCCTTCTCTGCGCCGCGCCGTGCTGCGCAGCCCACTGAGTGTCCCCAGGGTGGAAGGAAGAGCCCAGGGTGGAGTCTCAGGGTCAGCACCCAGGACGCCCCCAGGGCTTGCGACTGGAGAAAGGCGAAGGGGCGCTGGGTTGAAGGTCAGGCGATCCGAGCAGGCCCGGGCTGAGGCACGAACCTGGGTCCCCCCAGTGTCCTGGGCCGTGCTGCCCCGCTCCCGGACGCGTGGCATCTTCGGCGGTTGCACCCCGGGCCATGCGGTTCTCAGCCTTTTATCCCGTATGGGCATCCTGCTTCCTACTTACCTAGCGAGCACCCCGCGCGGGGCTCCGAGAAGGGTCCCTCTCCCTCACCTCCGCATCACCCACCACCAGACTCCTCCGACTTGGGCAGACTGCAGACCACCGGCTCACCCAGAACCCCAACCTCGAGGTTCCAGTCCTGCTAAAGCTCACTGAGTCCCCATTAACAAACGGTACCAGCAAATCCAACCCAAAAGTCGCCTTAGGAGGGTGAGCTGAAGACCTCAAATTGCAAGCACACACACATTATCTCTTCTCAAAAATTTGTCTTTTTAGTGTCTCTGAATTTTCAAAGTAGCGCATAAACGCACCCTCCTTACCCTCGCAAGGAAGAGCGTTGCAGTACGCACGGCCCAAGGTTGCGGGGCGCGGTGCCGTCCGGGATCTCACCCACTGCAGGTTCTGCCCGCGGGGCCACCCCCGCCCTCCGACGCCCAACCGTGCCGACCCTGGCCGCCCTGCAAGGTGCCTTGGCGACGCCCCAACCCGAGTCGCGCCACTGCGAGGGGGCGCGAAGGACAGGCAGGCAGGCGGCGGCGGGAGGACCCTCGGGACCCCGCTGCGGTGCTGGAGTCCACAACCCCTCGGGCTCAGAGGATACTTTCCCACAGCGTTTCCTTTTGTCGAGGCGTGGGCCGCACTGGCCGGTGGGGGTCAACCCCGCAGGGCCCGGCCTCAGGGATCTGGGAAAGGTGGGAGAGAGGTTCCCTGCTTGACGCCTAGACTGAGGTCCTATACATTCCAGTGCGCGCCAGGGCTTCTCTCTGGGCGGAGGGACGCCCACTTACGAGCGGTGCGCAGAGCGGGAGCCCAACCCGACTGGCTGCGGCCCCGCCCCCACCGCCCTGCCCTAGCAACAGTCGCTGAGGGGGCGTGGCTTGGCCCGAGGAGCCTGGGAGATCCCACGGCTTGTATTTGGGTATTCAATAAGCTCCACCCCCGTTGCCATGGCACCCAGGCCCCGCAACACCGCTGCTGGAAGAACTACCCCGAGTCTGAGGGCTCCGAGCGGAGGGCGCCCAGGGCGGAGCCCCAGGGCCTCGGCTCCGGGGCCGACCTCTCAGGTGAGGGCCGAGCGCGCCGTTGGGTCCAGGGCCGCAGGAATCGCTGTCTCCCCGTTGCCAGGGGTGAAACGAGAGGCCGAGGGGCAGGCCAGCGGGGGACTCAGTGGTGTCCCTAGATGTCAAATATGTTCCCCCGGGGAAAGAGCCCACGACCACTGGCCGGGCTCTGAGGGGTCCCAGTCACCGAGACAGGATGGGCCCCAAGTCCTGCCCCTGGGAGGAGAGACAGAAGCAGGGACCCAGACTCTGCTCTGGGAGTTTCCATGGTGGGGACCTAGTAGGGGAGCAGGCCCTGACCTCAGAGCCCCGCCCCGCTGTGCAGAAGGTATGAAGGGGTGGAGGACCCAGAGATCCGATGAGCCAGGCCAGGGACTGGCACTAGCCTGGGCTGTGGAGACACACAGCCTTCCAGGTTTCCTGCTTGGAGTGGGCGTGGCCCATAAACTGGCAGGGCAGGGTGGGAGCAGGGCCATGAACACTGAGGACAGGTATGGGCCGGTACATGAATGGGAGGGGACAGTGTCTAGTTGGGAGCTACAGCCTCCCACCCAGGCCCTGCTCGTGCTCCTTGGACCTCAAGACCCTTGGGCTGGACTAGACAGATACTCTGGGCCTAGCTGTTGGCAGGACCTCAGGTCAGCTGCTCTCAGGCACAGAGGGAAGAGGGGCAGCTCAGCCCTGGATGCTGCCCATGGGTGTCCAGGGCCACAGCCTGGCCAGCTCACTTTCCCCATGGCCTGGGGCTGGCAGGCCTTGTGTGAGAATGGGCACCATCCTCCCAGGGGGGCATGGTGGTGGAGTTCTGTGAGGCTTGGGACCTTTTTCCAGCAGGAGGAAGGCAGACAGCAGAGAGAACTTTTGGAAAGAAGTACTGTCCAAAACCCAATGAGGGTCCATGCTGGGGCTCACCTTCACAGCCTTACCCTGGATCCTTGGTGGATAGGTCATTTTCCAGACACACGGGGCACAGAGCCTAGGCAGCTTATCCCAGGGCCCAGCACGCCTTCCCTTGGCCTCTATCAAAGCCCAGCAGACCACACTCCGGGCTGGGGTGGGCTGTGGGTGTCTCTAGACTTGATGGGGAGGAAGAATCTTGATTGTGCACAGGGGGCCAATTCCACAGGGTGACTATTTCAGGGCCCCTCTTCTGCACACTGTGGGCCCACAGTCGAGTGTCCTGCTGGCACAGGGCCCACATTGTCTTGGGGCAGCGAGTGAATCAAAAAACACAGAGTGCTGTAGCAGTGTCAGCCTCACCAGGAAAGTAAATCTGGGAAGGGCAGGAGGGCACGCAGGAGAGGGGAGTCAGGGAGGCCTCAACCCAAGATGGAGGGAGGTGGCCAGGACATTCAGGGCAGACTTCTGGCTCTATACACTGAGATGGCTCCAGGGTTTGGGGAGGGCACAGGCACCCAAGTCTTTGCAGAGCAATGCCAGGTAAGCTGGTGCAGGTGGCCTAGGGACACACTGGCAGCCTCCCATGCAGGCTGGATTTGTGGCTCAGGAGGGACAGGGTGACCAGGAGGCCAGCCCATGTGAGATGGTCCAGAGCACAGACTTGGGACCCCTTTTCGAGAGAGGATGGAGTCAGTCACCCACCTTGCTGTCTTTCTCTTTAGCTGGGCCTGGTCCCCTATGAGGATGGTTGAAAGGACCAAAGGGCCAGGCCTAGCCTCTACCACCTGTACACTTGCTTCTGGACCTCTGATCTTGGCCCAGCCTATCCTGAGTCCCCTGGGCATGATGACCTTGCAGGCGCTGCCTGGGGCCACATGCCACCCCCTTGCCTGGATGTTTGACCCACAGTGGGAAAAGGCAGCTGCCCCCAGGTAAGGGGGCTCAGTGGGCACAGGGACAGTGTGGGGGTGCCTGAGACCCTGGTCTTGGGCCTTCTAGGCTCAGAGACCATAGGCGCAAAAGGATGCATAGCACAGAGCTGGTCTTGGACAGCAGCTGAGCAGGCATGACATGTGGCCTGCCCCCACCCCCTCCGCGGCTCACGGCCTACATGGGGCCTCAGACAAGGAGGCCTGGAGCCGCACCCCTCTCGCGGACCCTGGAGGGTGAGCTCCAGGGGCTTTCTGTGTGCAGAGACGTGTTGAGGGCTGTGTGGGGGTCTCAGCCAGGCTGCAGATCAGAAGAGTGAAAGCTTAATGGCTTTGCCCTCTGCCTATCCCCAGCAGGTCGGGTGTGAATGGACCAGGCCTGGGACATAGCCTGTGGGCCTCGGCCCAGCACGGCCAGTGTCCAAGTGCGGGAACTGAGCTGGCAGGGCCTGCACAACCCCTGCCCACAGAGCAAGGACCGAGGCAGCCATGGGGGCAGTCACTGCGAGCCGCTGGTGGAGTACCTGTCACCTGCCCGACTGGTGAGTGCTGGGGGATAGGGGCCCTGGCCGCAGGGGCCTGCATAGGGTGACTTCCCAGGCCAATGTCCAGCCTGCCCTCTGTCCCCAGCTGTCCTGGCCATGCCGCAAATAAGTGGTGGGTAGAAGAAGGGAATCCAGGCACCAGGACGGCCTAGTCAGGTGGGGCCATTCTGGGGTCCCTCTGCCATACCGGGGCAGCAGATGAAGACTTTCTCCCAAATCTGGGGTGGGGTTTGCTGTCGCCCGCACCCTCACTCTGAGGCCGAGCAGGATCTGCATAGCTCTCCCAAGAGTAGGTTCACGTCCAGGTACCCAAACTGGGAACTCTGCACCTCCCAGCTCCAGCCCCGCTTCGCTTCCTGGCCACGCCCCTCACCCGCCATTGGCCACGTAGAGGGGGCGGATCCCAAGGAGCAGACCCCACCCAGACCCTCCCCGGCGCCCCTCCCCCCGTACCCACGTTCGCACCCGAGAGAGATGCCCACGCGGAGGGGTTTATTGGACACCCCGGGAAGGTGCTCCCACCAGCACACGGCACAAGGAAGCCTGGCAGCCGGAGGTCCCCGCCCACCTTCCCTACCAACTCGGAGAAGGGTCTGTGATGACTGGATCGCTGACGGTAGAGAGACACTCCCTCCCTGCCAAGCCCCCTTCCTGTAGCGCCCACACCTCCCCAGTGCTCTGGTCCAGCGTGGAACTGTCACCCCAGGATGGGTCCATCCGCTGGTTCCTGGATAGTCCCTAGGGAACAGAGACAGCCTTTCAGCTGTAGGCCTCTTCGAGCAGGCCAGTTCTGGGATCCTGCGGCCCTCGGTGCATAGGAAGTCTGGGTGCTCAGACGGCAGGTAGAGGCATTGGAGGAGCTGATGTTCATGGGGTCCTGGGTGGTAGTCCTCCCTCAGGCCTTCCTGTGGCCACAGGGAGACCAGAACGCACTGAAACAGCCTGACTCTGATGGGGGACTCTGCACAGGCTGGAGTCATGGTGGACAGAGCAGCTGGCCTGGAGTAGAGCCCCAGGGACAGAGGTCCTGGCCTTCTCAGCCCCTGCCCCAGACAACAGGACAGGGTGGAACTGGGTCCAGTCTGGCCACTCCCAGAAAGCACCAGGACCAGGACTGGCAAGCAGTGACCTCCTCCGCATGCTGGCTGGTCCAATCCTTGTCTCCCACCCAGCACCACACACTGGGAGCCTGATGCACCGGGCCAGGCCAGGCAGGGCAGATGGAGGAAGGCCTCCCCAGGAACTCTCAAGGCTAGAGTTGAGCTCACACAGGCCAAAGCTTAGGAGACAAGACCCAGGCTCAGGGCATAGCTGCAGGTGTCCCTGGCGCTCGCTGGAGTGTCTGTGTTCACTCGTGGGGGACAGCAGCCAGCAGAGAACTTGGCAGGACAAGACAGGGACACTCACCCAAGCAGTCACTGCATCTTCCTCAGATGAACAGTGGGATCCTCTTCCCCTGGGAAGTGTCCCAGCCACACAGAAGGCTTTGTGCATCCTGGGGTGCCCACAAAAGCAGGCCCAGTTGGGGTACAGACTTGCAAATGGTGTCACGAAGCTCTGTCCTCAGACCCATGTGGACACCCAGGGCCCTGCCCATCTCAGACCTCTCTTGGGTGCGTCTTATTGACTATAAAGTGCTTGCAGAAGCCCTGGTGGGCTTGCTCCCCCATGCCTGGGCCCAGCAGGTCTCTGTATCTGCTTTCTATGGCCACATAGTGCTGACCACAAGCCACCCAGCTTCCGCTGAGGCTCAGGGGTCTGTAGGCCACTGTGCTCCAGGCCACTCACTGGGCTCCCACTGGGACCCAGGTGGAAGGGGACACACGGAGCTGCCCTCCTCATGATAAACAGTGGGGGTGAGCCGCAGGAGAACCACAGGTGCCCACTTGAGAACTCCCTTGGTCAAGTTCAGCATATATGGGCCACCTGCTCTGGGGTTTGTATTGTCTCTGGCTGGCAAATGGGCGCACAGTTCTAATTCAGGGAGGGAGTGATGAGGGGGAGCAATAACCCACCTGCTCCACATTCAGAACCTCCCCTTCCAAGTCTCCACACTAATCACATGTCAAGGGGGTCCAGCATCCTGGGGGGAAATGTTTGCATTGCCTGCATCTAAAGGACTGGTCCTGGAGACCCTGTCCAGCAAAAGACCACTGTGGCCCCCCAAAGCCAGCCTGCAGAGTTGGGGCACAATGAATACCTCAACAGCTCCTCCCACTGGAGAAGGCAGAGGGGAGCTGAGCTGTCTGGTGATCACTGGGCTCTGGGCAAATATTTGCAGGGTCCCTGAGCCAGGGACACACCTTGATCAGAGCCCTCTGTCCCAGGCCGGGCTCCTGTTCACCCTGGGCCCTCTTCCTTCTTCATTTGGCGCCTGGCAGGAGATAGCACCTGCCTTTGTGTACATGGTCTGAGCACCACTGTTTCAGAGGGTCACAGCCAACCCAGACCAGGCCAGTCCTAAACCCTTTGTGCTTTTAACACGTCTGAGTCGGGGTGATACCAGGCATGAAAAGCCACACCTGTGATTTCTTCCAGACTCTTTCCCCCAGACTTGGTCACCGTGACCCGGGGCTCTTGGGCTTCCTGGAGGCTGCAGCAGACGTGAGGCGGCCTGGGCGTCCGCGAGGCTGACTCTGTCTGGGTTATTCCCGCTCCACTCCCTCCTCACCTTTTTCTTTTCCTGACTGGAGTTGAGACACCATTTCATTTTTCAAGCCTGCAAGTTTCAAAATTCCTGGGCTCTCTCCCTGCACTCTGAACTGTGCCTATCCCAGTAGCTTGTCAAGTGCAGTTAACCTTGGCCAGCTCATTTCCCACAATGTGGGTGGGCCTCTGCCCAGTGTCACAAATTCATTGCATGCACCTTCTGCCAGGGACCACAGGGGACCATGTTACCAAAATTCTATTGTCACAGGATACAGGTCTCCGTCTTTCCAGCTCCAGTGACACTCACACCCCAAATCCAACATCATATTGTTTAGTTGTTTTTGCCGTGGTAGCAATTGGAACTGCATCTAGGTCCTAAGTTTTGTGTGAATCAACTATTGCTGCAGTCATGCGGTATAACACACAACCCCCAAACTCAGCAGCTTGCAGCATAAATGTACTTGTCCATGGGTTTAAGGCTGGCTGTGGTTCAGCAGAGTGGGGCTCCAAACTCTGGGCTGTTGGGTCTGTTCCTTGGGGACCACACTCATCAGAGCAGGCCCTTCTCTAGCAGGGGCCCCACCAGTCAAGCTGTAACCTCTGCCCATGTCACATTCCCTCATACTCCGCCAGCCAAAGCCATCCATGGCAGATGTCTGCCACCTGCTCCAGAACCAAGCCAAAGAAAGGGTGTCACTGAGAGGGAGTGACCGCTGCCCAGTCCAGGGCTGACTCCCCATGGTTCCTGCAGCAGGCCCTGGCCCAGGTAGATGACCTCCGACTGGTGAGCATGCTGGAGATGTGTGTGAATACCCGTGACATCAGCCTGGGGACCTTTGGTGAGAGCCCCTACCTGTCCACCCCACCCTGTACCCTGCAGACCTGCCCTGTACCCTACAGGCCCTCCCTGCACCGTTCTTTTCAGGGACGAGGGACTCTGTCTTGCAGGGTCAGTGGCCTGTTCTTCGAGAGAGTCAGTCACTGAGACCCTTTCCCAGGGGCTTTGGGTAGCACAGGGACACTGGCCGGGGGTTCCTGTCCTTTGGCACCAGTTCTGCAGGTTGATGGAGGCTGTGGTCTGGGTGTCCCTTTGCAGGCCGTGGGAGGTGGCTGGGGACAGGACCCGAGCTGTGGCAGCCCTGCCCATGCCAGCCGTACTCCACTCCTCCAGGCTGACTCCTGGAGTCCAGTGGCCTTGTGGTGGCCAGGGTGGCTCTGAGGTCACCAGTGGGGCTCTGAGCAGCCATGGGCAATGGTGTCTGAGGGCCCCTGGTGACTCTGGAGGGCATATATTGGGGCCGGGGTGGGCCCTGCCGCCAACCTCCCCCTCCTGTGGCCCCACAGGGGTGCACCTACCCAACCTCCGGCACCTGAAGCTGAATGGCAGCTGCCTGGGCTCCGTGCGGTGAGTGCCCTCCTGGGGGCCATGGGGGCGGGAGTCCTGCAGGGACCACGGGGAAAACTCGGTTGGAACGGGCCTCTCCTGGGGGAGTCCCATTTGAGAGGCTCCTATGTGTCCTGCCGTTTCTGGTTGCAGCTGGACTGGCACATGCAGCTCACATCAGTCACCCCCTGGTCAGCTGGAGTCACCTGCTGAAGGTGACATGCATACCTGGAGCCTGCAGTGAGTGTCAGGCTGGTCACAACAGGTCACGTGGCTGAAGTCCTTGGAGCCACTCTGCGGTGCCTGGAAGGTGCCCACTGACTTGGCTAAGGGTCCCCAATCAGCAAGAGTTTTCTGGTGGACACTCCAACACCAACAGCACTGGGCCATGCAGTCCCCCTCAGCGCTTGTGCCAGCCAGGAACAAGAGGTGTGCGCATCCTCTGCTGAACAGAGGCCTGGCCACAGTCCCCCTGTAAAACACAACAGCACTTGAATAATTAACATAACAGATGAAATTCAAAACTAAGGACAGACCAGTGTTTTTTGTTTATCTCATTGGGCTGGAAAGAAAAAAGCTTAAGTAATGTAAGATTATTTTTGGTGTTTGAGCAAAATGGGTTTCATGACAACACTGCTATTTTTATGCAGCCAGGGCCAGCCAGCATAAGGTAGAGGGAATCCAGTCAAAATTCTAGAAAGTTTAACTTTCATAAGAGTGTATATCAACAATACCTTAATTAAAAAAAAAAATTCTAGAAAGTTCTACAGATGTTTAAAATGGGCTGTACATGCCCAGCCATTTCCAGGTGAGGTGAAAAAGGTGTTTATTAAACAAACCTCGCTTTAAATGTTTTCTTGGTTTTTCTTATTTATACTGCTGTTTATCAAACAAACATCAAAAGGAATTTAATAAAACACCAATGAAGATCTGGAAATGGAAGCAGAGGAAATTGGTCCTAGTGGGCCTGGTGGGCAGCTCTTTGGTCTTCCATGGAAGCTGCAGGAAAACCCACTGGGCTGCCAGCAAGCTCCCTGCAAACAAGGTCTTGGAAAACAGACCTTCAGACTCACCTTTAGGACATGATGAAGCAACATTCTGATAAAGATATCTGTACTCTTTTCAGCTTAACAAAGGCGAAAAGTCATACTTGTTCCTTGTTGTTAGGGCTTACAAATTAACCTCAAATTACAATAAAAGTGCGTAAAAAACATAAAGGATAAAAACTATAAAGAGAAGTGGAAGTTACTATAAAATTAGAAATGTAATATATTATTTGTAACAAAGCAAAATACTCAATTCCAAGAAAACAAAAAATTCAATTCCATGGAAGATGGCTACATCATATATTTTATGAAACACCTGTTCTGTTCCTTCATAACAACAGTGGAAAATATAATGAATTTTTGTCTTTCGTTTGTTGAATCTTGAAGCTTGGCCAAGCAATGCTTGCAAATCTCCACGGGTTGAAAGTGAACAAAAATTTGTAAAAGGAAACTATCTAATTAAATATGTCAGTCCAATAAGCTAGTATTATAATTGAGCTGATAATAGAGATATTAAAGACATTAAAATCTCAGGCACTATTACAAGGTCTGGATAATAATTTCAGTGTAGAAGCTGAAAGAGAATTCAGCACCTGAAAACATCGCTGGTGTGAAGACCAGTGCCCTATACAAACAGGGCTGGTTTCCAGCCAGCCTTCCACTCAGAAGAAAGGCACAGAACAGCCTGGCCTGCTTCCCCACGCCAGCCAGGGGTCAGACAAGGGCTCCCTTCCTTGGCTTAGTACTGGTTTTGTTGAAAAAGCGCATTAACAACCTCTAAAACTCAACAGCCAATTTGGAAATTATTAAAATAATATGGACAGTTTTCAGCATGAGTTAATCACACACGTTTCTCTGTTTCTGAGGGTGTCAAGCCTGGCTTCACATAGTCGGCTAATTCTTAAGATGGGTTCTGGCCATTCACTGTGTAGCCTGGGTGTATTTTAGACTTTGCAAAACTCTCCACCTGTCTCCTCCTACTGCTCTAACTTAAAAATAAACCTTGCGTTTTGATTTGTCCCAACCCATCAGTTCTGGTTGGTGCTTTGCGTATTATTTAGGAAATTCATCCACACCCCCAAAGTCATGAAAATATTCTACTCTTCTATTTGCTTTATGGTGTCACCTTTCGCTTTCAGGTTTTTCATCCAACTTATCTTCAAGGCCACCTTTGACTGTGGCACAAGGCTGGGGCCCAGTTTCATTTCCCAACACCATAGTGAGTCTGTTTTCCCATCACCATCTACCCAGCAATCCATCACTTTGCTATGCTGCTCGTGGCGCCATCTCTGCTGTGCATCAGGCCCATACATACAGGTAAATAGGTTTCATTTTCTGGTCTGCTCTTTGGCAGCACCCACTGTCCTTGTTGGTCTGGCTTTGTGTTAATGTGTTAATGTCTGACACCCTCACACTGGCTTTCCTTTTTCCAAATCGACCTCAACACTTCTTCTTGCATTTGAATTTCACAGTCAGTTTTTTATTGGGTTTCACACACATTAACCTGTCTGGAAAAATTTTTTTTGGAATTAAATAAGATTCACATGCTAATTTGGGTTTATTTGGTTAAGTTAAATACATCCATGAATATGGTACAGCTCTTTTATAATTTTAATAGAGTTTTTAAACTTCCTCTGTAAAGTGTTATCAGAATGCTTTCAGCCGCAAGTTACAGAAACCTGTATCCAACTGCCCTAAATAACAGGAAATTATTCATCCCTTCAGTGCATATTGTGGGTCAAAACCTGTTCTAAGCACTGAGGATACATCAGTGAGCAGAAAAAAGAGAGTCCCTGCCTCCTTGAAGCAGACAAGAAGCCTAGAGCTGGCTCTTCTAGGATGGGTTCATTCAGCCTGACCCTCCCAACAGCAGACCCTTCGTCCTTGTGCCTGTCCCGTCACAGCACATCGTGGCTTCTGCAGCCACAGTCACCTTAACATAGGCGGACTTAGGGATGTCCTGAGCAAAGCACCATGACCCAGGTGTCTTGACTGTAGATATCTTCTGTCTGGCCTAGAGTCCAGGAGTCAAGATCCAGGTGTCAGCAGGGCTGGTTCCTCTTGAGGCCGTGGGGAGAACTCTTGTCATTCCAATCTCCTCTTCTGGGGGTTCCCTGGCTGGGCTCACCCCCATCTCTGCCTTCATGTTCACATGGCCTTCTCCTCATGTCCATGTCTGTGTCCAAATTTACGCTTTTATAAGGACACTTGTCATATTGGATCAGGGCCCACCCTGCTCCAGAGTGACCTCATCTTCACTGATTACATCTGCAATGACCCTATTTTCAAATAAGGTCCCATTCTGAGGTCCTGGTGTTGGGGACTTCCACGTGTGAATTTGAGGGGCAACTCATCCCAAAGCAGGGAATGGGCCCCACTGTGTCCATTAGCAGAAGGTTCCCAGCATTCTTCCTGGGCTTCTTTGGCCAGAACTGTATCATGCATACACTCTCCTATACCAACCTCCACCAGCCAGCCAGAGGCTGGAATTATGACTGGCGTGGGCTAACCAGGACCCCATCCAAGCCCACCCCACTGGGATAAGGCAGGACACCAGCCACCTCTGAAGCCATGGTTCCATGAAACCAGAACTAAATTAACTCCCATGTACTTACAGTACTTTTACAAACATGAATGAGGTCCTGTTTCTGTTGTATTTTCTGGTTGATTATTGCAAATGTAGAAAAACGCTATGTTGATTTAAAAAAGATTTTAAAAATCAATAAAACACTGAGTTTTATAAATGGGTCTATTATATCTGGCAATATTGTATCTTTATTTTGTTTTTAGCAATATTGCCAAATAATGTTAATTAATTTGAATAATTCAAGCAATTTGTTCATTCAGTTTGGGTTTCTGTATTGATGATCAAATTATGAGTGTTATCTTTCACTTCCAGCCCTCATGCTCCTTTTTATCATATAACATTGGCCAGGACCTGTTAACCAGTGCAATGTTAGGAATGATAATAGCAGGCATTCTTGCTTTGTTCCTGATCTTAATGGATATGTGTCTTGAGTTCCTCCGCATCTATGGACATGATCATAAAGTGGTGTTTCTGCTTTAGTCTATAAATGTACTGGACTGTTGACCGATTTTGTAATGGTGATTCATCGTTACATTCCAAAGTAACACTGCTTGATCACAATGAGTGGAACATTAAAATGCTATTGGCTCTGAGTCTTCATGTCTGTTTCCGTGACTGCTGGTCCTTTCCCTCCCGAGTGGTGGACTTCCCTGCTCCAGGGATCAAGGAGCAGCTCATAAGGTGCTTCCCTGCTTCTGCTCTTCTCAACTACTCTTTTTAAGACTTCCTGTATTTGGAAGTATTGTAGAAGGCAGAGATTGTCTATTCCATGATAGTTCATTAGAACTTACTTTTAAAACTGGCCCAGATCTGGGGACTCAGGGGTAGGGAGCTAATCACCATTTAATTTCTTTAATGGCTGTTAGTCTAATTAAGTTTTCCATTTCTTTTGATGCTTTGTCTAGGTTTTCAAATGTGTTGGTGTATACTTTGTTCTTCATGGCCTTTTATTATTTTTAATTGCTCCTGTGGATACAGTTATTCCTTTTTCTAAATTCCATACATTTGTTTCCATTGTCTCTCTGCATCCTTGATCAGACTTATCAGAGGATTGTCCATGCATTTTAAAGAATCAGGTCGGGCTCAGTTTAACTCTGACTTTTCTGGATGTCACTGGTTGTACCCTAACCTGTATTACATCTTCCCCTCTTGCTCTTCATGTACAGCATTAGGCAGGGTTCCATGAAATGTGTGTACTATGCTTTTCGTCATTATTTCTAAGTATTTGGAAGTTTTTCTATTTAATCTGAGATGAAGCAAAATGTAGTAGTTAACCCCAATCTTTGTTCTTCCATAACAATAGGATTCCCCACCATCCAAACGAAACTTCAGGTTTTCCAGGCTCCCTTGCAGCTAGACCTGGCGTGTGTCCAGGTCTGACCCACAGGTCCAAGCAGGTATATGCACACAGACTTTGAAAACAAATGAATGAAACAATTACCATGACAAGAAAGAAGCCAAACTTGAAAGAAATACTGCAGGAAACCCAAACAAGATATTGTAGGGGAAGACAGGAATGATAAAAAAAAAGGCAAAATTAATTTTCTATGAATAGAGTTGAACAGAATCTAAGAGATGGAAGGTGGTCTGATATTTGCATAATTGTAATCTCTGGAAAGTAAACTGAAATCATAGTACAGAGAAAATATTTAAAGGTTAAAGAAAACTTGTCAGACATAAATGAAGATTTTCATCTACAGATTAAAAGAAAAATTGAGACTGAATTGCCCACAGTGAAACAGATCCTAATAAAGTTGTTGGACTTCAAGATAAAGATGAAACGTGGAGGCAGCCCAGAAAAGAGATCATGTCTTCCTTTCAAAAGAAAAAAGTGGAGTTTTCCTTAAACTTCCCCCAAAAAACCCTCAAAGCCAGAAGACAGGAGAATGGTGCTCACGTGGAAGGCATGAACCAAGGACCTCATGCCTAGCCAGCACTAGTGAACAGGTGAGAAAATCATCTGATTAGCTCATCTTGAAGACATTACTAGACACAAATTTCAGCCAATTCAGAAACGACTGGAAAACCCATTGAAGGCAGTAACTGGGGGTCACCACAGAGTCTCTGTGCCCCAAGGGCAAAGACTAAAGCAGATGTGGGCAGCGGACAAACCCACAGAGCCCACACAGGGCGCAGTGGCAATGAGATACAACCCAGGGCATCTGGGAGTACAGGCCGAGGAAGTGCTTGGGCCACACAGAGCCACGCAGAACTGCTGGCCACGGCGGACCCAAGCGGAGTGGTAATGTCCTTCTGTGGACAAGGCATCCCAGTGTTGGAAGGCAGACCCTGATGAGCAGGGAGAAAAGCAAGTGCCAATTCCTGAGGTGTGAAGGCACCAGGCACACTCCGGGGCACAGGGAACCCAGGTGGCTGTGGGGCCAACTGGATGTGTGGAGGCATCTACCACCACCTCCAGCAATTGGTCGTCACCCACAGGGGGCCCCACATCAGGGTCTGCAGTGGCTCAGCACTTCCAAGCAGCTTTGCAGCCCCTCACTCCCGATTTGGATGCCCAAGATGCTACTAACAACATAATGAGAAATACTACAACACCTTCAGCACGAAAGGAAAAGGTCGAAACAAACCCAGAGGGTCCCAGAGGAGACAGAGACAATTTAGGAGAGTGAGACTCCTAAACCTCTTCACATGAGGTTCTGAGACACACAGAAGGAGATGGGCTTTTTGCATCTTCAAAACAAGAACAGCATGCTGTGAAAAAGGATGAGAGAACAGTGCTGAGTGTTAGGAATGAAACATGGTCAACGTAAGAACGCTAACAGCAATGTTGGTTGATAAGGAAATCTCCCAGAAAGCAGAAGAAAAGACAAAGAGATGGAAATGGGAGAGAGAAGACAGAAAACAAGAGTCATGTCCAGAGAACCCACACGGGAGTAGCAGAGTTGCAGATAGGCACAGGGTGAGAGAAAATACAAGCAAAATGACATCAAGAACATCACAGAGACCAACTGACAGGGTAATGGGTGGTGGGCCCATGCCCTGCCAGGACCTGTGGGACACCCAGGCCAAGAGGGCCCTACTGGCAGAGGTGGGGCCCAGAGAGGTCAGGGAGCAGAAGGATTGCCCCAACAGTTGTCAGATGGGGGGGCCTGGCCTGGACATCTGCATAGGGAGAGTGGCAGGGACAAGTCCAGGGCATAGGTTGGTGATTGGCCCTTGGCAGAGGGTGGGGGAGGCCTCAAAGATGCAGCTGGGCTGGGGGAGGGGCTGTAACTTTGGAAGTCATCAGTGAGGGCTTGAGGGGAGAGGGGGAGAGCAGCTGGCCGGCTCACCTTCATGGCCACCAGCAGCAGGTGAGGCTGTGCTGAGGCACCCAGCACAAGGGCAGCTGCCAGAGGCCAGGTCCTGGCCCTCCAGCAGCTGGAGAAGGTGGAGGACATTCTGCCCATGCTGGAGACCAGGGGGCTGCAGCAAGGAGGGAAGGCAGGGAGCGCTGGGGGCCCTTCTTCCCCCTGGAGGCTGCCAGCAGCCTCAGTCTCATCTGCCCCTGCACCTGGAGAGAGCCAGATGCAGCTGGCATCCGGGCATGGGGCACAGCACAAGGCCTTCAAGGCCACAGCCATGGCCATCATGCCAGGCCAGCACTGACCAGCTGCCCCCACCCTCTGCAGAGACCTGGGCACCTCCCTGGGCCACTTGCAGGTGCTGTGGCTGGCTCGCTGTGGCCTGACCAACCTGGATGGCATCGGCTCATTCCCGGCCCTGAAGGTGGGTGTGGGAGCCCTGGGCTAGGGAGAGGGCACCAGGCCAGACCCTGGCTGAGGCCTCCATGCTGCCCCAGGAACTCTACGTCTCCTACAATGACATCTCAGATCTGAGCCCGCTGTGCCTGCTGGAGCAGCTTGAGGTGCTGGACCTGGAGGGCAACAGCGTGGAGGGCCTGGGGCAGCTGCGCTACCTGCAGCTGTGCCCAAGGCTAGCCACACTCACCCTGGAGGGCAACCTGGTGTGCCTGCGACCCAGCCCCTTCAACAAGGTAGGCACCTAGCCTGCATGCCCACCTTGGCGCTGGTCACGTCCAGGCTGGGCAGCGTGCGTATCTGGGGCATAGCAGGCAGGCTGTGGCTCATTCCCGTGAACTCGTTCTATTGTGTCACTGGAGGCCTGGCCAATGCTGGTGCATCCTCCTGGGCCAGGAGCAAACCCCACAGGGCTACGTGCACACATGCCGTGCCCCCAGCCCATGGAGGCACGTGCATGCCCTGTACAGTCTCCACACAGAACCATGAACACACACGCTCACACACCCCTGTGCATGCCCCTGCGGAGCCCCCACTGCCTCAGGCTCTGCATGCTCTGCATGGCAATGCATTCATACATCACAAGCCTGCACACCGCACAGCTGCCATGCACGCCCCAAGCTCGCTCACCCTGCCCTTCCATCTGGTGTTTGGTGGAGGCAGTATATGGAGGCCTCCCACCTGGCCCAAGCTGTGCTCAGGGCAGCTCCACAGGCCAGACGGCACTGCTGGAGCCTGGTGGTGAGCCTGGAGAATGAGGTCACATGTGGGTGAAAGTGCAGAGTGACCTGGCCAGCCCTGGCAGGGTGGGGCAGCAGCACTGATGCCCACCCCCTGCCCTGCCCCACAGCGGGTCTAGGGGAAGCAGCCACAGGATAAAGCCGTCCTGGGGAGCCCACTGGACTCATGCCTGCCCCTCACCCTGCAGGCACCCCAGGGCTATAACTACCGAGCAGAAGTGAGGAAGCTCATCCCCCAGCTGCAGGTCCTGGATGAAGTGCCGGCCTTACACACAGGCCTGCCAGCCTCCTGGAAGCTGGACCGGGACTGGCTCATGGTGAAGGAGACCACCAAGGAAGGCAGTGTCCTGGACAGCCTGCTCCCCAGGCTGGGTACGGCAGCCACCCACCTGGCAAGAGCTGTTCCACTCAGCCTGGAGACCTGGTCACCCACAGTGCCCCCCCAGGCCAGGCCTCTCACAGCAGGATTGCCCATCTTGTATCCCTTTTTAGCTTTAACTCCTTGTCCCCAGAGCGCTGCATACCTGCCTCCAGGCCAGGGCACCCCTCCTGTGAGCAGCACCTGGTGGGACCCCACCCTTCCACCCTGTGGCACTGGGCCCTAGGACACACAGATGTGGGGTGGCGGGGGTCCCTGGTCTATGGACAGAGTCTGGGGGGCTCCTGGGCTGGCCATCTGGCACAGGCCTCTGACCTGACTTTTACCCTTGGGCAGATCGTCCCCACGAAGCCCCTATTCGGGGACTCAGCCCTGAGCTATCCCGGCCTGAGACCCAGCCCCAGGCCCTGAGGCCCTGGCCCCTCTCCCTGCTGGTCCCTGGGGACCCTGTGCCTGAAGGTCTCCTTCCCAAGGACACAGCCCCAGAAGATGACACCAGCAACCTCACCCATGGTAACCGCCTCACCTCAGCATGAAGCTGGCCCTGCAGCCCCTCAGCCCCAAACTAGGCCCACACGCATCCTCTTCCCCAGGTGGCGGCCCAGTCCTCTGCGGGAACCCCACCAAGGGCTTGCGGGAGCACCGGCACAAGTCCCAGGTATGCCCTGCCCCCAGTGGGCCAGACTCCAGTACTCCGACAGCAATCCCAGGGCCAAGCCCTGCTCTCCCATGCCACTGCACATGAATAAGCCCTTCCCTTGGTGACTGCCCACCCAGCCATTGCAAAGGCCATGCTCCCAAACCAGCCCTTTCCTTCTCTAGGCCTGGGCACCCCCGGAGCAGCTGCCCCCATATAGGCTGGAAGACAAGGTTGCCACTCCGGGGTCTGACCCTGCAGACAGCCATGACTTCTTGGCCTTGGCTGGGCTTCAGGCCTGGAAGGAGCAGCGCCTGTGGTGGGTGCCCCTTACCTTGCCCTGAGCTAAACATGGTGTCTGTCTGCTGGGGGGGGTCACGTCAGGGGGCTGGCCAAGCAGTCACTAGTCCCCACGATGTCTGGAGGAGCTGGCTGTGGGAACCCAAGGCTGGTGGTACATCCCAGAGTCACACTCATTTGGGATTGGCTCCAAGAGGGGATAGGACTGCAGCCCCCCCTACCCAGACCCTTCCCCAGTAGGTGTCTGGAGTCCCAGCAGGAAAGGATGGCAGCCCCCCGGGGCCCACAGAGGGGCCCAGAAGAGCAAGAGGGCAAGGCTGTGCCCAAGATCCCCCGGATCCCCCTGAGCCTGGTTTCAGGTACCCCCCACACCTCAGAGCAGCTGGGCTCTGAGTGGCACTGGGAGGTCCTCTCCTGGGGGTGGGTTCCAATCCCAAGTCCTCTCCTGAGATATGGGACATGAGGCCACTGGGGCTGTATGCTTGAGAGAGAAGGCACTCCAGCAAAGGGCAGTGAGGGAGGAGGGCGGATAAATCCAAGCTGAGAGCAAGCAGCCCCAGGGGGCAGTGAGGGGCCAGAACCCAAAAGCAAGACAGGCCCACTGGGCAGTTCTGACAGGAGCATGGCATGAGGCCAGAGAAGGATGAGAGGCCGAGGTGGGTGTTGCCCCGCAGGCAGGGCTGGTGCTGGGCTCAGGACACAGAACTGGCCTTGGTAAGGCCCTCCTGGAGGGATACTGGCTTCAGACTGACCACGGCCAAGTGGAGCAAATGCAGGGGCTTCCAGGCAGAGACTGCTCACCCAGCAGGGCCCGAGGTGGCTTCCTGGAGGAAGGGTCTGAGCCAACTAGGGTAACAGCTGGGTGGGCAAGCCTTGGGGGATGCATTACGAGCAGGGACTTCGTTACAAGCAGGGGCTGCAGGAGCACAGGCTTGAAGGTTGGCTGATGACCTTTCTGTAGGGGTAGGGGAGGCAGCATCAAGGGAACCAGGATGGAGCAGGGACAGGGCAGGCCAAGTCTCTGCCCTTCCATGATCTGGCTGTGCTTGGGAGGAGGGGCTGGAGCAGGTGGGTACCGAGACCAGCTAGTGGAGAGGGAGCAGACAGTGCAGCCAGGAGGAATGGCCAGAGTGGTGACAGACAGCAGGGACTTGGGGACAAAGGGGTGCCTCCCACTCCAGGCTGTGTCCAGGTGGGCACTGGGTGACTGTGGCCCAGTCTACTCCAAGGTAGGTGCCAGGGCCTCATTCTAGAGCAAAGGTTTAGAGACTGGTCCAGGTGATGGGACCCAGTGACAATGCCAGAGCCCAGGCTTGTGGCCTCTGCCACCCCAGAGGTGGACCCAGCCCAAGCAATGAGCAGAGGTCACAGGGCTGAGAGACCAGGGCTTCTCTGGGGGCATCATGGGGAAAGGCTGCTGCCCTGGGGTAATGGTACAGTGAACACAGCAGCCCCAGTGAACACAAACCCCCCAACCACCTTCTGATTCCATGGGCCTCCCTGCCTGACAGGCTATTTCCTTCCTTGCTTTCCAGAGCCTTCCAGGACCTCGGGCTGTATGCTGCTCCCTTCTCCCCACAAGCTCCCTAGGCCACCTGAGTCAGGCAGTGGCTCCTGGTGGTCCACAGACCTGCAGTTCCGGGGACGACGGCTCAGAGCCCTGGGCAGCTTGAAGCCTAGCCTGGGTCAGGGGCTGGCTGCAGTGACTGCTCTGGAAGCCCCGGAGGTTGCTGCAGGTCCGAGCCCTCAAGCGCAAGGATGTCAAGGTCCAAAGCCAGCCCCAGACCCAGTAGTGAGACCCTCAGGCCTCCAGGGCATGCCACACCTGAGCCTCATAACCCCAACCCAGTCCCACAGCTAGTGTAAGCCCCCACCCCACTGTCAAGCTGGCCTGAACTGTGGCCACAGGACCCCAGTGTGGTCATGGGAGCCCCGTGTGAACTCTGGCCTCAGATCCAGATCTGGCTGGGTGTGTTGGGGGCCCGACACAGAAAAGGGAGTAGGGGGGCTGGCACTTCCCGAGCTCAGGACAGGATGGCCCAGGTCCCCTCCTTTGGTCCAGGTGCCTGCTGCCTCATGTGGACTGACCTTCCCAGCAGTAGACAGAAGGGCCAGCTCGAAAGAGCTGCGGATGTTCCCAGGCAAAGGTGGCCAGAACTGGCCTGTCCACTCCCTGGCAGGCCCTTGCTGCCCCAGCACTCAGTCGCCAGGCCTCCCACCCCTGGTAGGCTTGAGGGGTTCCCCTGAGGGGAGGGGACGTCCATTCCCCCGTCCTTGGGGCAGGATTTTAGGACCCAAGTGAATCATTTTCAGCTCGCACGTGTACAGAAATGCGGTTTACTAGGTAGGACACGTTGGTTCAATAAATCACGCATCTGGCACGGCCGACTTCCGCATTACCTCCTGCCCCCCTCCCCCTTTCTCCCCTCGCCCCTTCGGGGCCGGCTAGCGTCCGCCGTGATGGGCGGGCAGCTGAGGAAGCGGAAGCCAAATCTGCTCTCAGCCGTGCTCTGCACCGACAGCGCCACCATCGGGCAGCAGCTGTCCACGCTCCTCCGGCACACCTGGAAGGCGGGCCTGAGAAGCGCGCGGGGCGGGGCGGGGCCGGGCAAGGCGGGGCCGGGCAGGAGGAAGGAGTGGGGCGGGAAGGGGTCGGGGGTCCAGAGGAGAGAAGCCTGGAGGGAGGAGCCGGGCGGGGGAGGGGCGGGCCAGGAAGGAGGGGCGGAGGCTGAGGAAGAAGTCAGGGGGCGCGGGGGCCGGTCGGTGGAAGGGAAGGGCTGGGCGGGGCAGGGCTGGCCTGGACACCCAGCACGTGCGCACTCACCCTCACTCTGGGCTCTTTCCAAGCCTGGCTGTCCTGGAGGTCCAGCTCGGCCTCTGCGTGGGACAGCGATGGGGTAGGGTCGGGCCGGGCCAGCTGCCCGCTCCCTGCCGGCCCGCCCCTCCCTCCGCAAGCCGGCATACTCTCACCCGGGACGGTGGGCAGAAGCTCCGGAGTGTCGGTGTCGGCACCCTCGGGCCGCGCTGGCCCCTTCCGAGGGAGGAGGTGCTTGCCGGTGATCAGGCGGGGCAAGAGGACGCTCGTCCTGTTGGGGCGAGAGGAGGTCGTGAGGGCCGGAACCCGCCCGCGAAAGGGGCGGTCCTGGCGAGAATGGGGCCTGGGGAGGTGGGGCCTGGGGGTGGTCCTGGATAACTGGGAATCTGCCCTGGAGGGAACGAGCTCTGACTTGGGGCCAGCCGAGGGGGACGGTTTTTGGTGGGGGCGGGTCCTGGGGAGGGGCACAGACCCAGGGACCCGCGATGCTCACCCCGGTCTCCGGCTTCCGGCCAGGGCCTCCCTCATTCGACCGGCTCGCGGAGGTCCAGGGCGGCGCAGCTGTTCGCGTTCGCTGGTGTCGGCCTGGCACTGGGCCTCCGAGGGCGGGAAGCGGTCGATGGACAAGTCGGTGTTGTCAAAGAGCCTCGACGCGGGGGCCACGGAGTGCGGGGCCTGGTGCTTGCTGAGGATCTGCGGGGCCGGGGCGCGCGGCGGTCACCCTCATCCCGGAGGCCCGACCCCCTGTGGTACCCTCACTGACCTCGCCCTTGGGGTTCAGGAGGAGAGTCACGCAGCCCGGGCTGGAGTGGACGCGGACGGGCTCCTGGCCCAAGGACGAGGGCCGCTGCCTCTTGGAGCTGCAGCGCCCCTCGCCCCACACCTGGGGAGGGCACGGGAGGGGGGAGAATGAGGGGCGGGAAGCATCCTGACCTGAGACTGAGGGGCGGGCGGCGGGGCGGGGCGCACCGTGACCAGCTGCCGCGGCGCTAGCCGCGTGCGGGGAGGGAAGCGGTACATGCACACCGGGAAGTCGCGCACGAGCTGCTGCAGCACGAGGCCGCTCAGCTCGGCAGTCTCCTCCAGCGACTGGTTAAGGATGCGGACGAATCTGCCGCGGCGGCTCACGGCCACGATCTTCAGGCAGGAGCCGGTCGGACTGAGGCGGGAGCGGGCAGGGAAGGGGCTGTGAGTAGACGCTTGGGCCCCGCCCGCGCCAGTTCTGCTAGGAGCCCCGCCCCTGCCGGGTCACCCCTCACCTCCAGCGGTACCCGGGTTGCCAGTGTTCGGGATCTGCACAGGGCTTGGGTGCCAGGACGGTCTTTCCTCCCCAGTCAGAGCGGATTTTCTGGGGATCCAGGGAGAGGAGGCCTGTCCAGGAGGGGGCCCCCATATGGAGCGTCCACTGGGACTTCTGCGAGACCGGACCCGCCCTACAGAGCCCTGAGGGTCCACGTGAGAGAGAAGCAGCGCCAGGGGTCAGATTGGGGTAGGAGGTTTGGCTGGACCTTGGGGAGCAGAGGGGGAGCTCGCAGTACTTGTGTGTGTGAGCCAGACTAGGGAGGCAGGAGCAGGAGTCCTCCAAGACCACCCTAACCCAGTGGCCTCATTCTGGGCTGCTGTGAAGGCCAGGTGGTTGTGGACGTCTGTCAGCGCTCTGGGCAGAAATTATAACCCCGTAGAGATGAGAGGGGATGGTGACCAAGGGAGACCTGCCCCACTCCACCTTCAGGCTCTGCCTGGGCATCCTTGCTGAGGCTCCCTGCCGGCACCTCCATCTTCTCAGAGGAAGTTAAGCCTGGCGGGGAGGGTGGGTGCCCTGTCACCTTCTGCACTGTATAAGGATTGGTGAGCTGGCAGTTGCTGGAGTCGGAGTCGGAGCCCCCAGAGCTGCTGGTGCCCAAGGGCAGGGAGCTCCATTCAACGCTCTTGAGACACTGCTCCATGCGCCATCTGTGCAACTCGGAGCCCCACTCGCCAGGCATTGGGGCCACTGGGGGCAGGGGGTGCCTGTGGGCCACCATATTCTCATTCCCTGCTGGGCTTAAGCTCTTGGACCCCAGCCCTGTCCCCATTCAGCCTCCAGGGCACCCCAAGTTTGGTTTCTGGGACTCAGCCTGGGACAAAAACTCATGGCAAGACAGAGATGTTCCAGGAACCTTTTCCCTTGATCCCCAACTCTGTTCTACAGATGAGAGAACTGACACTTGGAAAGTATAAATGGCTTGTCTAGGGACACCAGAAGGTAGAGGTTAGACTCTGGTCCATGCCTGCCAAGGCAAGCCCCCTCCCTTCACCCCTGGGGAATCCCTCCCCAGTGGTTACTTTTGGTCTGCATTGGACTTGATCTTGGTGAAGAGGTTGGAATATCGATGGGCAATGCTGTTCCAGTCTACAACTTCCAGCCGGAAACTCTGGCCAGGAAGAAACATGCACGTGGCCCTCCCCTCCTGCAGGGCTGCAGAGGTGTTAATGCAAGTGGGGGGCCTCACTTACCTCCCCAGCAGTGGAGCCCTGATCATTCTCGGAGAGATCACTGGGGTCCATCAGGGTTTCTGTGGTCACAACCTGCAAAGGGAGAGCAGAGGTAATAGGCAGGGGCTGTGGGGAAGGGCACTCCTCCCCTTTGACCTCACCAGCACCTTAGGCACACACTTGCTGAGTGTGAGGTAGATGGGACCACAGGGCTCATGCTTCCTCCCTGTCCCAGGCCACAGTTCTAGAGGCAGTTTGATAGGGGCAGGCTTCCAGGCAGCCCAAAGCCCCCCAGCAGAATCACTGGTCTGGACAGGGCATGCTGGCTATCTGAGGGAAGTCCAAAGAATCAGGAGGGCAGACCAAGCATTGAAGATCCCCAGGGCACAGGCTCACCTCCACACTGCCAGTCGAAGACCGTAGCATGCGGCCCACCCAGGAGGAGCGAGCCAGCTGCAGGAGGCAGGATTTCTGGAAGGTCTGCAGCTCAGCCTCCAGCTGCTGCAGTGTGTTCAGGGTCTGTAGCAGCCACTCCAGCTGTGCCTTCTCCTGCTCCCAAAAGGCCCAGAGATGGGCAGGGCCTTCTCCAGACCCCATTTCCCCAGGCCAACCCCTGCCTGGCCACCCAGCCTCACCCTAGCTCGGATCCCCTCCCCAGCTCCCTGTCCCATCTGCCCCTCACCAGCTGGGCCTTTTCCTTCTGCTCTTTCAATTCCAGAGTCAGCTTCTGGACCTGGTGTTGCAGGACCTTTTCCCGACTGTGTGGGCTCCTGGGGGAAGGGGCAATCTCAGCAGCCCCCACCTGTGGGTCAGCAGCCAAGGAGGGGAGAAGGAGGGGATCCTCTTCATTGCCATGAGGGGCCCAAGTGCACACAGTGTGGCTGAGCCAGCCAGGTTAGGTTCTGAGAGGTCGGAGGTGGGGCCTGGGTTGGGTTCAGCACCCATTAACGTGTTCAGGGTTAGGGTGAGGAATCAGGTGAGGATGAGGGTTAGAAGCAAAGGTCAGGGTAAGGGTCAGGGCTGAGTTGGGGGTTGGAGTCTTGGTCAGGCTTAGTGGTTGGGGTTGAGGTCCGAGTCAGACAAAAACCAGGAGTTAGGGCCAGGATGGGCTGGCTGAGCTGGGGCCCCAGCACTTTCCTGCTGACCTCTCAGGTGGAGCCTGGCCACCTCTTGCAAGATGTGGCAATGCCGGGCATACTGATGGTTCTGAATGACCCACCTCAGGGCCTGGATCTCCAGTTCCTGCTGTCCCCACAGCAGCCGCAGGGTCCAGGGACTCAGGGACTGACCTGCAACACCAGTGGCCCAGCCACCTGATCAGGCCCTGCTCTCTGGCCCACATGGCTGGCCACCTCTCCATCTCCTCCTTACCATGGGTTGACAGAGAAGACTACCCGTGTGGAGCTAGGCTTGGTATCTTGTGGGCACTCAGGAGCCACCGGGTCTTCAGGTGTGCCAGCTGGAGGCCCCAGGTGGCCACTGACTGGCTCTCGGTCCACCACGGATGACAGAGCCTCCTGGCGAGGCTCAGGGGACATTCTTGATGTTCTCCGTGGGCTGAGAGGGGTGGCAGGGCACCCTGTGGGCTCTCCTTACTTAGACATATACACTTATGTGTGTCTCACAGCCCCACTGGTTCACAGAGCATCACTTTCTAGGGAGGCCAGTGTGTGTGTGTGTGTGTGTGTGTGTGTGTGTGTTTTCTTCCCTACAGGACACCAGGTCACTTGGGTGTCACACATTCTATGCTGTCTCCTCCATCACCCTTGCCCTCCAGGACCTGTGGTCCTGCCCTACAGCCTAGAGGTGCTCGTCCTGTGCTGTTGATGCCTGTGTTCCCCAAGACCAAGACCCTACCTCCAACACTCACCTGAGGCCTGAAATCCAAGCAGGCCTGGGAACAAAAGGCTCTGTAATGTTGCCATGGATACCAGCATTCAGAAGGGGAGGGGCTTGTTTATTACCAGGAGCCTCCTGGGGGACCCCACCCCAGGTCCCTAAGTGGACCCTAGGTCCATGTCCTGGTCCAGCCTGAAGAAGCTGTGAGAGGCAGACCTGCTGTCCAGCTAGCCTCAGCACACCTGGGGACCACAGAGTGACCACAGGGCCAGCCATGGTCTCCCACAGTGTAAAACACCCCAGCCAACCCTGGGGGAGGCTCCCACCACCCCTCCCCAGCCTAACGGTGGCAATTGGTGGGTATTGGGGACATTGCTGCCTTGTGAGTATGTCCACAGGCCAGCAGGACTTCACTCCTGAGAATGTGGATCTCAGGGGGCCCCAAGCTACTGGGGAGGGGAAAGAGGAAGCAGGGGATAGCCCTGAGAAGCTGGGGGAGGGCTTGCTCCACCGACCAGCACTGGGCTCCCTCCAGAGGCTGATGCCCCCTGCCTAATCCCCAAGCCAGAAGCTTTACCTTCCCCTGGCCCTTCTACCACTTGGCACCACCTCAGATTGCCCTGGAGACATTCCTATGACCGTGACAACTGTTCCCTCTGCCTCAAGAGACTCAGACGTGACCCACTAGCCTCATGTTCTCCAGCCTTTCCTTCCCCACCTTCATTTGTTCATCATTCATTCATTCTGACTTTCAGCTTTTGCTCACGCAGGGCGTCCTGCTATGGACAGGAAATAGGCTGGTGGGAAGATCTGCCAGGGCCCAATCTAGCTGGGCAGAGCATGAGCCCAGTGCCCTGGCTGCTGAACTGCCTTGAGTTCTTGGGGCTGGACACCAGGACTGGTCAGGCTGAGGAATGTGTCCACAGCTCGGAAGGGAGCTGGGCCCCACTGGGGACAGGAAGGGGGTCAGGGGATGGAGCCGTATAAAGAGAGCCCCGAGCCATTGTCCCTGCCAACCTCAGGGCAGAACCTCTCTTTGACCAGGACTGAACCTGGTTGCCGCCAGGGGGCCGGCGGCCCAGCAGCTATCCCGCGTGGTGCTCACAGTTCCCAGACCCGATGGCCAGAGGACAACCGCCAAGGGCCTTTGATCGCAGGCGTGGGTTGCGGGCCCCCAGGCCAGTGCCCCCTCCCTTAGGCGGGAGACTCGTCAGGCTAGGCGGCTTTTGAGGAAATCGACCCCGGAGCAGTGACAGACACCTGCCCCACGCGCCGCCCGCCACAGCCTGCGGGAGACGCGCTTCCGCGTTATTCGCGGGCTTCAGGCACGCGTGGACCTGTCCACCCCTCCGCGCCGCCGAGCCCCGCCCACACCTGGGCGCTGTCGGCGGCGGGGCTTGAGGAAGTTTAATGGGGCGGAGGGCAGGGGAAGTAGCCAATGGGCGTAGACGAGGGGCGGGCGGGATGCGCCGTGGGGCCAATGGGGGCACGCGGGCGGTGGGCCGGGCGTGCCCGCTGTGCTGGAGGAGGCAGGTTGCAGCAGCGCTGGGCCTCGGGAGCAGCCGGTTCGAGTCCGCGTCCTGGAGGTCGGAGGGCGCCCAGGTGAGCCGCGCCGGGTCCTGGAGCCTCCTGAGTACGGGGCTCGTCCCCGCTGGCTCTGGCTGCGGCTCCGACGGAGGGGCGCGGGCTGGGCCGCCACACCTGCGCCCACCCGTTGGCGGGGGCAGCGGGCGGACGCGGGGAGGACCAGTCCGCACCGGCTGGGGCCCCAGGTCCGAGGTCTGAGTCTCGCGGGAGGGGGCATTCCCATGGCAGCGGGGAGCCGCGTCTGCGTGCGGTCGCCCTTAGGTGCCTGGGGACGGTGCTCGCGGGTGGGGCTGTGCCCTCTGCGCCAGGTGACGCGCGGGAGGTGGGGGGGTGAGGGAAGCGGCAGAGGGCAGGAAGTCCTGGGTCTGATGAATGATTCGCCTTGTTCCGGGAGCAGGGCGGGGCAAGAGGAGGCTGGGAAGTGGAGAGCCTCAAAATGCTCCAGGAAGGCAGACCGGGCCCCCCTTTAGGAGGCTGGTCTTGAACCCCCACCCAGGAATGTGTGTCCGGTGGGTGGGGCTGAGCACAGGAGAGCAGGGCTGACCTTGAGGGGTGGCAGCCCTGAACTACTCCTGGGAGTGAGAGGCAGGCCAGGCTGTTGGTCAGTGACCCTATGGCCTCACCCTTCCTGCGGGTAGGTATGCTCTTTGGGCTGCCGGCAATGGAGCTGAAGGTGTGGGTGGATGGCGTCCAGCGCGTGGTCTGTGGGGTGTCAGAGCAGACCACCTGTCAGGAAGTGGTCATCGCTCTAGCCCAAGCCATAGGTGAGTTTCCCTCAGGCATAGACTGCCCAATAAGTAAGTGTACCTGGGCTGGGGCCGGGCCCTCTGGCCTTTTCTTTCCCCAAAGAGGGTGGAGCTGGTTGCTGATCCCTCTTTGCCCCCTCCCAACTCCTCCAGCCAGGTAGATGGAGGGTGGGGGGATGTAAGCTGAACCTCTCCTCCTACCCCAGGCCAGACAGGCCGATTTGTGCTCGTGCAGCGTCTCAGGGAGAAGGAACGGCAGCTGCTGCCCCAGGAGTGTCCAGTGGGTGCTCAGGCTACCTGTGGACAGTTTGCCAGTGATGTCCAGTTCGTCTTGAGGAGGACAGGCCCCAGTCTTGCCGGGAGGCCCTCCTCAGACAGCTGCCCTCCACCTGAACGCTGCCCAATCCGCGCCAGCCTCCCTTCGAAGCGCCGACCAGCACTAGGCCATGAGCCCCGGAAAGCACTGACCTTCAGCCTGG
>JAVSCE010009956.1:0-94946 GCA_032199065.1 Smutsia gigantea
CTTGATTACTGTGGCTTTTTAATGGAACTTGAAATTGTGGAGTGTAATACCCTAGCTTCATTCTTCCTTCTCAGAATTGCTTTGCCATTCAGGGTCTTTTGTGGTTCCATTTGAATTTTAGAATGATTTGCTCTAGTTCATTGAAGAATGCTATTGTTATTTTGATAGGAATTGCATTGAATCTACAGATTGCTTAAGGCAGGATGGCCATTTTAACAATATTAATTCTTCCTATCCAAGAGCACAGGATGTGTTTCCATTTATTGGTGTCTTCTTTAATTTCTCTCATGAATGTCTTGTAGATTTCAGAGTATAGGTTTCACTTCCTTCATTAGGTTTATTTCTAGGTATTTTATTCTTTTGATGCAACTGTGAATGGAATTGTTTTTCTGATTTCTCTTTCTGCTAGTTCATCATTAGTATATATGAATGCAACAGATTTCTGTGTATGAATTTTGTATCCTGCTACTGTGCTGAATTCAGGTATTAGATCTAGTAGTTTTGGAGTTGATTCTTTAGGGTATATTTTATCTACAATATCATGTCACCTGAAAATAAGGACAATTTAAATTCTTCCTTGCCAATCTGGATGCCCTTTATTTCTTTGTGTTGTCTAATTGCCGTGGCGGGGACCTCGAGTACTATGTTGAATAAAAGTGGAGAGAGTGGGCATCCTTGTATTCTTGTCAGTCTTAAAGGAAAGGCTTTTACCTTCTTGTTAAGTACGATGTTGAGTGTGGGTTTGTCATATATGGCCTTTATTATGTTGAGGTACTTGTCCTCTATACCCATTTTGTTGAGAGTTTATATCATGAATGGATGTTGAATTTTGTCAATTACTTTTTTGGCATCTATGGAAATGATCATGTGTTTTTTGTCTTTCTTTTTGTTGATATGGTGAATGATGTTGACAGATTTTTTAATATAGTACCATCCTTGAATTCCTGGAATAAATCCTACTTGATCATGGCGGATGATCTTTTTGATGTATTTTGAATTTAGTTTGCTAATATTTTGTTGTGTATTTCTGCATCTATGTTCATCAGGGATATTGGTCTGTAATTTTCGTTTTTTGTGGTGTCTTTGCCTGGTTTTGGTATTAGTGTGATGCTGGCCTTGTAGAATGAGTTTGGAAGTGTTCCCTCTTCTTCAACTTTTTGGAACACTTTAAGGAGGATGGGCATTAGGTCTTCACTAAATGTTTGATAAATTTCAGTGGTGAAGCCATCTGGAACAGGAGTTTTGTTCTTAGGTAGCTTTTTGATTACCAATTCAATTTTGTTCCTGGTATTTGGTTTCTTCAGATTTTCTCTCTCTTTCTGGGTCAGCCTTGGAAGGTTTTATTTTCTTAAAAGTTGTCCATTTCTTCTAGGTTGTCTGATTTGTTTGCATATAATTTTTCATACTATTCTCTAATAATTATTTGTAGTTCTGTGGTGTCTATAGTGATTTTTCCTTTCCCATTTCTGATTGTTTATATGTGTAGACTTTTTTTTTTTCTTGATAATTCTGGCTAGAGGTTTATTTATTTTGTTTATTTTCTCCTAGAACCAGCTGTTGCTTTCATTGATTCTTTCTATTTTTTTTTATTTTTCTTGATTTTATTTACTTACGCTCTAATCTTTATTATTTCCCTCCTTCTAGTGACTTTGGGCCTCATTTGTTCTTCTTTTTCTAGTCTCATTAATTGTGAGTTTAGACTGTTCATATGGGACTGTTCTTTTTTCTTGAGGTAGGCCTGTATTGCAATATACTTCCCTCTTAGCACAGCCTTCACTGCATCCCACAGATTTTGTGGTGTTGAATTATTGTTGTCATTTATCTCCATATATTTCTTGATCTCTGTTTTTATTTGGTCATTGATCCACTGGTTATTTAGGAGCATTTTGGAAAGCCTCCCTTTGTTTGTAGGATTTTTCATTTTCTTTGCATAGTTTATTTCTAGTTTCATACCTCTGTGGTCTGGGAAGTTGGTTGGTACAATTTCAATCTTTTTGAATTTACTGAGGCTCTTTTTGTGGCCTAGTATATGATCTATTCTGAAAATGTTCCATGTGCACTTGAGAAGAATGTGTATCCTGTTTCTTTTGCCTGTAGAGTTCTATAGATGTCGGTTAGGTCCATCTGTTCTAATGTGTTGTTCAGTGCCTCTGTCTCCTTACTTATTTTCTGTCTGGATGATCTGTTCTTTGGAGTAAGTGGAGTGTTGAAGTCTCCTAGAATAAATGCATTGCATTCTATTTCCCCTCTTAATTCTGTTAGTATTTGTTTCACATATGTAGGTGCTCCTGTATTGGGTGCATAGGTATTTATAATGTTATATCTTCTTGTCAGATTGACCCCTTTATCATAATGTAATGTCCTTCTTTGTCTCTTGTGACTTTCTTTGTTTTGAAGTCTATTTTTTCTGATAGAAGTACTGCTACTTTTCCTTTTTTCTCTCTATTAGTTGCATAAAATATCTTTTTCCAACCCTTTACTTTTAGTCTGTGTAGTCTTTCAGTTTAAAGTGAGTTTCTTGTACACAGCATATAGATGCGTCTTCTTTTTTTATCCATTCAGTGACTCTATGTCTTTTGTTTGGTGCATTCATAACATTTACATTTAGGGTGATTATTGATAAGTTTGTACTTATTGCCAATGCAGTTTTTAGATTCGTGGTTACCAAAGGTTTGGGGTTAAGTTCCTTACTATCTAAGAATCTAACTTAACTCATTTAGTATGCTACTAAAAACACAGTCTAAAGATTCTTTTTTTCTCCTCCTGTTCTTCCTCTTCCATTCTTTATATATTAGTATCATATTCTGTACTCTTTGTCTATCCCTTGACTGACTTTGAGGTAACTGATTTAATTTTGCATTTGCTTAGTAATTAACTGTTCTGCTTTCTTTACTGTGGTTTTACTACCACTGTTGACAGCTATTAAATCTTAGGAACACTTCCTTCTTTAGCAGTCCCCCCAAATACACTGTAGAGACAATTTGTGGGAGTTAAATTCTCTCAGCTTTTGCTAATCTGGAAATTGTTTAATCCCTCCTTCAAATTTACATGATAATCTTGCCTAAAGTATTCTTGGTTTGAGGCCCTTCTGCTTCATTGCATTAAATATATCATGCCACTCCCTTCTAGCCTGTAAAGCTAAGAAGTCTGATGATACCCTGATGGGCTTTCCTTTGCATGTGATCCTATTTCTCTCTGGCTGCTTTTCATAGTCTGTCCTTATCCGTGATCTTTGCCATTTTAATTATTACATGTCTTGGTGTTGTCTTCCTTGGGTCCTTTGTGTTGGGAGACCTATTCACCTCCATGGCCTCAGAAACTATCTCCTTCCCTAGATTAAGTTTTCAGCAATTACCTCCTCAAAGACCTTTTCTATCCCTTTTTCTCTCCTCTTCTTTTGGTAACCCCTATAATGCAAATATTGTTCCATTTGAATTGGTCACACAGTACTCTCAATATTCTTTCATTCTTAGAGATCCTTTTTTCTCTCTGTGCCTCAGCTTCTTTGTGTTCCTCTTCTGTAATTTCTATTTCATTTATCATCTCCTCCACCATATCTAATCTGCTTTTAAAACCTTCCATTATATGTTTCATTTCTGTATTCTGTAATGATTGGATCTCCGACAGGGATTCATTCCTGAGTTCTTGAATATTTTTCTGTACCTCCATGAGCATGTTTATGATTTTTATTTTGAAATATTTTTCAGTAAGATTCATAAGATTGATTTCATTTTACTCTTTTTCTGGAATATGTAGGATTTTACTTTGAACCAGGTTCCTTTGACATTACATATTTGTATGTGGCACCCTCTAGTACCCAGAAGCTCTACTCTCTGGAGGTGCTCAGCTTCTGGAGCAATGTCAGGCATCCTAGGGGTGTGGTGTTGGTGCCTTTGGGGAGGAAAGAGCTGTTTCCTGCTTCTCGGCTGCTGTGCCTGTCTCTACTGCGAGAACCAGTGAGCTGAGCACACAGGTATAAGACTCTGCTTTGTGTTTGTAGCTGCTATATGTGGGGCTTGCCTCTGGTTGGCCTGACGCCAGGCAGGGTTTCTGTGAGCCAGGTGCAAGCTGGCCAGGAGGAAGATGCAGCAGGCTGTGCATCATGGTGGCGGGCCTTGGAGCTGCAGAGCCAGCCAGGGGGCTGGAGCACCTGAAGATCATGAAAGTTCCCAACCTGCTGGGCAGAGTGCACCCAGATAATTTTGTCTTCCTGTCCTTTCTCCTGAGCAGTAAGCTCTGTGCAGTCCTTGCCCCTTTATTAGCCCTCTCGCTGTTAGGAAGTCTTTCAGACTGCCCACCTTGCTTTTGTCCCAGAGCAGCCAGATATGTATCCCTGTTTTCCAAAAGTAACTGGAATGTCAGTCTCTCCAGGTATCCTACTTCTCTTAGCTTTCCAACCCCCCTAATCACCCGAGTACCATGCAATGTAGGTATGTGCTCCCAGAGCAGATGTCCAAAGCCAGGTGTTCAGCTGTCCCAGGACTCCACTCCCTCACCACTCCATTTTTATTCCTCCTGCCAGTGAGCTGGGTGGGGGAAGGGCTTGGTTCCACCCTGGTCATGGCTTTAGTACGTTACCCTGTTCCATAAGGTCTCTTCTTTTCTCCAGGTGTATGCAGTCTGGCTCAGCCTTCTTTCCTGTTGCTCTTTCAGATTTAGTTTTATTTATTATATTTTCATATTATATGCGGTTTTAGGAGGAGGCCTCTGTCTCACCTCTCATGCCATCGTCTTTAATCCCAGACCTGCTTTATTCTTTTCTTTCTACAAAATGGCTTTCTCCAGGGCCTTCCTTAGACACACATTTGCCCCTCAATTACTAATTAACTTTGCATCCATTTAGATCCAGCTACAGAAGAAGACTAATGATAGGTTGGGCCAGATTCCAAATTCCTAGGAAAATTAATTTAATAGCTAAAATTTAGGTCAGGAATCTGACTCTCTGCAACCAACTACCACAAGGTTAGGTTATAAATTACAAACAAGCAATGGCAGATTCTCATAACAGGAGTCGTTGTGGCCTAGGAATAGGTCACTGAACACCTGAGTCCCTGAACACCAGGTTAGGCTTTTCTAAACTGGCTTTCAACAAAAGTCCCAGCTACTCATTATTGTACACATATCTCATCCAAAACTTCAGCTGTTGACTAAGCAGAGTATGTGTTAATACTTATCAAATTTTAATTTATTGATATGTCAAAATGTATTTGTTATGGAAAAAAATTTTTTAATGTATATGGACCTTACAGTATTCTATGCACTGCTCTAAGTGTTTTACATATATTAACTCATTCAAACCTTATTACAATTATGTGAGGTAGGTTTTATCATCACCTCTGTTTTAAAGATGAGAAAAATGGCAAATAGATTCATTAAGTAATTTACCCAATGTCATGTGTAGCAATAACCAAAGCTAGTATTCAAAGGCAAGCAGTGTTGCTTCAAATTTTGCTTTAATCTATACTGTGTGTGTGCATGTGTGCACTCACTCACACAAATGCTTACACATGTGCAAAACTGTAAGTGGGAAAGGGAAGGATAGAGGGAGGGAGGGAGGAGAGAGAGATTTTTATGCAGGGTGAAAGAAAAGACAATAGAATGATGAAAAAAGAGAAGAGGGGAAAAGAGAACATTTTTACTGGAACAATGAAAACTAGAAAACTTGCTAGCTGATAGGAACCATCTGATAGGTACCATGTGGATTTTTCAATATTCCTGTGAAACACACATACTGTGTAACAGCTATTTCACTTTTAAAACTAATCCTTCCACATGATTCTTTAAAACATTTTCTTTAAGGACAATTATATATGTATTAATAAGAGTGTAAATATAAATAATGACATTAGCTTTTAAATACATGAAAGGAAATATTGCTTACTCTGATTTTCACACTATGTTCTCCACTCCAGGTTTTATTAAAATTTTGTTGAAATACATTTATTAGCCATGTATCTCTATTTGGTTATTTTTGAGTCATGATATTGAATTAATAAAAACAGAAAGGGTTATGGCTATAATTTGTGAGTGACATTAAAGTATATTGCTTGTCAACAGCTTCAAAATTTTTCTTTCTAGTCTATTATAATGTTAATTAAATTTTAACTTAAACTAGAGAAGTTGGTATATATGTCAGTACAAATTAATAATGCTGTTTAGTACTCATTAAATCAACATGGCTAGGTTATTACAATTTTGCAATGAAAAAGATTCATTTTAGCATATGCAGTGTTGAGCAGTATATTAGGCTCATTCAGTTATGATATTATATGATATAAATTATAATTACAATTTGGACACTTTTATTAATTGGATTGTTCTTGGTAAATTAAATCCAATATTTCTATTATTTCTATTCACATCAAAATGCCATAGATATAAAGAATTTACTGGAATTCATATATAATAAACAGAGTTCATGTGTAAACACAAAATAAATGCAACAGTTTTAATGTAACTTTGCACTAGCCTATATATTATGCTTCTTGACTTTGCCCAAAGCCATGCACATTTGGCCACGCCAATATTTAGGTAGCAGTTTACAGAAGGAATTTAGAAAAGTACTACTGGCAGTATGGTTGTTTTCTACAAACAAAAAATGAAGTGTGAATTTGTAAAGAATTGTGTCTTCCAAAGGGAAAGTAAAACTGTAAATAATGCAAATTGGCAGGATTATAGATTATAATGATTCCAAAAAATATTCTGAGTTATAATTGGAAATCATTGAAGGAAGCAGGTTACTCTGTTTTATGTGTTGTAAGTGTTGAATTTGTAGCTTGCTAAAGAATTCAAGTATACCAAATAAAATGAAAAATATACTGCAAGACTAAACTCATTTAAGAGCCATTATTATACCACAAAGTATATGAAAGTGGCAGCTGAAGGATAACATTTTCTGATGTTTTTAAATTCTTAACAAAATATAAAGCTTCTCTAAGACCATGGTTTTTTTGACTTTCAGGTCATACTGGATTTAAGAACATATTTGGCATGTTCAGATATGAAGATACCCAACCAGAACTCGTAACTTTAATATTCGAGCAACCTATAGGATGAATAGCAATGAAAAGAAACTGAAATACATGGAAGTCCTCAGTTGTTTAGGAAACAACAGGAAGTTAAGGGTGGGAATAACTCTTTGAAGAAGCTAGAAGTATAAGGTTTCCCTAACTAAATATAGTCATAGAAAGAAAAAGGAGATTACTCTTCACTTCCATAAGGAAACTGACTGCACTAAGAAACATTCTAAATTTACATAATGTCCCATTATGACTGAAGACAGTAAAATATCATTTCCAAAGCAAAATGTAGGTATTTGTGATGTACATACAGAAATATGAATGTGTGAATGTGTGGTCTTAAACCTAATTAAGGTAAATGAATAGTCTGAAAAAAAAAGAATTCTAAGTTTTGAGAGTCAGTAAAAGGGGCAAAAAAGGCATGAGCTGTCAGGTAGGACATCTAAGGAATAGAGGAAGTATCTCCATGCGAGTTCCCCTCAGACCTGTTGAGATGGAACCTCGTTCTGATGGAGAGGTCTGGACATCACCTGCCTTGGACCTTCAGCTCAGCTTTGGAATCTTTTTTCTTTATGTAGTGCTTCATTCAACAGCAATGGCTTTGCTCTGAAGGGTCTTCACCAGGTATAGATTATTGTAATGTTCTATGTCAAAAAGTGATGAAAGAAATTGAACCGAGCATGATGAAAACAACAGGAGCTAAAACACAGTGTGCAGTGGAGCAGAGAGGAACAAGGCTGTGATCTCCTATATATGGAAGCTCAAAAATAAATTTAAAAATAGCTTAGAGGTTACTTTTTTAGTGTTCATCTTTTTAATCACAGGGTTACTTAACTAAAATTTATTTGTATAATATGTTGGTATATATAAGAGAGAGTAAAGTCAGATTTTCTCATCAGCTCTTGATGAAATTTCAGAATAGATTAGCTTAGAAACAGAAGAGCAATGAAGCTAATTTCAATGTTTACAAAACTCATGACCATATAGTCTCCAAAACATTGATTATTTCATGCCTTTGGTAGAATAACCAATATCATTAAATGGCCTCAAGGCTGGAAGAAAAGGAATTTTTGTAAAATAATGACTCTGGAATTGGGTTACTTCAGTCTGTATTTTAGATAGAGAAAAGCAGTAATTTCAGATGAAACAGACATAATAGAAAATATGCATTTCCATTTTTATATGGTTTCAAAATGGTCAGTGTTACATAAATATAAGCTACTTTGAGTACTTGCAAACAGGCAAATCACAATACTTAGTTTTAGAAGTAAAAATCAAAACTGAAATATGTATGTCTTCATATTGATTTTAATTTATCTTCTAAAAATTAAATCAAAGATCCATTTTACCACAACTCCAAGTAATTGTATGTAAAGAAATTGATCATGTAATTATTTCATATAGATTGATAAGCATCAGAACATCACATTTTTTTATCTGATGTTGGCAAGTTTTTGCATTAGTTAAAAGTTAGCATAATATCCATGTATTTAAAAAGTGAAACAAAGTGTGTGCTTTATCCACTAATTACTGCCCTAAGTCCTTTGTGTATGTTAAATGATTTTGTTTTTCTAAAAATCACTGGAGGTCCTGGAGAGCTGCTCTCAATGTCCCAGACCTCAACCTGCTTCATTTTAGTCTTTTGATTTATTGTATGTTTACAATTACTAGTAAAACTGGATAATGTGTAAAATTTCTAATTCATTGAGTCTGACTTGAGAATCCAGTTCTTTGTGTGCTAACTTCCATGAGCAATACTTCTACGAGCATTATGCAACATACTTATGTGCAAGATATTCTCTAGTACATACACTGCAGTGGGAACTGCCAGGGCTCCATCTGTAAGCCTCTACCTTTATTCTCTTTATCCACGGGATATAACTACCAGACCAAAGCTAATGCATACTTCTGTCTGAGGACTTTCTCTAGCTTTTAAAGCATGCTCTCTGCTTCTCAGCTCATCAGAAATCCTGGGCAACTAATGACAATGGGGAGCCAGACTCAATGACTGATAGAAGTGGGTGTATAAATACCTCCTGTTGCTTCACCCTCACCCCACCCACATCAGATAACCGTAGAGCATGTAATGCTTCACGGAGTTTACCAGTATGACAACCCACAGTGATCATGTGTTTTATAATCTACTTTTTACCTACTTCTTCCCTTTTCTGTCTTAGTTTCTTACTCCTTTAACTGATAGGTCCAATTTTCCAAGCAAGAGCCAAGTAGCTTCTGAAAACATTTGTATTAATTTACACTCCCAGTATCAATGTGTAGTGATTCCATTGATTCACATCCTCAAGAAAAATTTCTCAATTTCTTCAACCTAGTTTGTGAAAGATAGCATCTCATTATGAATTAATTAATTTTCTTGTACTATTGAGGATGAATATCTTCCCATGTATTTATATGTTAATCTTGTTTCCTCATCAAAACAAATGCTTATTTATGCCTTTTGCCTTGTTTATGTGAAGATGCTTGTCTTATTCTTATAGATTAAGTTCTTTGTGTATTCAGTATACTAATTCTTGATTGTTTTTAAATGTGTCACAATTTTCTTCTACCTAATTTATTTCTCCAACTTGTTCTTTGACCTCTTAATTTTAAATCATTTCTTGAATGACTTCTTGTATAGTTAGTACTTTTTGCTTTTGTTTAAGAAATCCTTTTCTACCCTGAATTAATAAGTACATTTTCCTACATTCTCTAGTAAAAGCATTGAAGTTCAAGCTTTCACATTGTAATATTAAACCCATTAGAAATTGATATTTCTATATGGTGTGAGATATAGACCCAATTTCACAATTTTCTCATTAGAAGATTGTCCTGCTACCACTTATAAATAATCCTTTCTTCATTTGTTCTTTCTATTGAAATGCTTTTCCTCTAAATCAGGGGCAGCAAGCATTTTCTTTACTGAACCAAAGAGCAAATATTCTAGGTTTTTCAGAATATGGACTCTGTCCCATATTCTTTATTTTTTATAACACTAAAACAAGTAAGAAGGAAAAACAATTAGCTTCGAAGCCATAAAAAGAAGTCACAGGCCCAGTTCGATCTCCCTGGCAGGAGTGTGCAGACCCCTACTCTATGCAGTCATAGATTTGATCTCCTGCCTTTCACTTCTTTCCAAATCTTGGTCACAAGTCATCATTTTTAAGGTCTTTCATGAGCGACCTATTCATACTTGCGTTTCTTCTCCCCCTAAGTGCTTCCTACTGATCCTCCCTCACGTGTTTTTCACCATGGAATTTATAACCTTCTTCAGTCTGTATCTATATACCTTTTATTTTAGTTTGCTTATTTTTGTACCCTCCCCCCCCAACACGCATATGCATGCACACTGGAATTTAATTAACCAGTGAATGGAGTTGTTGTCTGTGATGTTCATAGTTGTCTTTACCACATAGAAAAATATAAAGCATATATTAAGATTTTTAAGATTTTCATGAATGAATGAATGATTGTATTTTACATTTTTGCAAGTATTATTTTGTTGATTTTGAAATCCACAGCCCTTTTCCTTTAAAAGACCATGTTTCCTATTTACATTTCATTCCTTCTTTATTGAATAATATATTTATTTTAGTTTGCCTTTATAATTCTGACTTTGGAAATCTTAGAGAAATGAACATGCTGAGCTTTTGTTTTTTCATTTGTAGATTTTCATTCATAGAGCCTTGTTTCTTTGAGGATGTCTGAGATTTTGTGCATGTATGTGTATGAGTGTTTGCACACACCTGCATATGTGAAGCATTTTGACTATGAGTGCATATTTCTTCTAGTCTTTGTCAGACAAAATTTTGGTAGTCTGTATTAGAAAGTGTATTTGTCCAGAATATTTGTGTTTTCATCTATCAAGCTACTGGGTAATTCTAACCAATATTTAAATAAATTCTGACCTGAAACTTTCCAGATAACACAAGTAATGTGATTTTAGACCACAAACACATATATTGGAGGTTACATATTATAAGAGAATTTTATTTTTTGTTCCATGCGTGGTTATTTTGTATTCTGCAAATGGTCTTCGCAGTTTTGAAGTCTTTGGGAGTGTGAACCTGTTATTTTTGTCTTCCTCATGGTGGCACGTTCCTTCTTATGTTTGGGTAATGTTCTGTTATGAGCTCATATTTCACGGAACTTAATTTTGAGGAATATTAAGAGGCCCAGTATAAAGATTCTTCACTCCAGAAAGCACATTTGCTTTTTGTCTGGCTGCAGGAAGGCACTACTAACTTTGAAATACTTTGACTTCTCAACTTGATGTTTCTTTGGCTATGTGAATAATGTGTTAGAATCACATTCCAGTGTGAGCACAGACTTAGTGTTTCAAATTCTCAAGGTAAACAATTATTTTTATACCATGTAGAGAAAGAGATTTCCTTAGTGGTTTCCTTTGTTTCCATGCACAGTCTTATTTATTTTTCTGTTTCCAGATCATTCTCAGGAAATAGCTGCTTTGTCTGTTCCACATTTATGCTTTTATGTCAGATTTAGCTCCAAGGCCTCTTGATTGACTCAAGACTCTTCTGTTGCTCAGTGTACAAATATTAATCCCCAAGACTTTAATTTTCTAGTATTGGCAATAGTGTCCGGGGAAGCCCTAGTTTTATTTTTAACCACCTTGGTAATATTGCAAAAGTCTTTTTTTAAATCTCCTACATTAAGAATTTACTTATTTTTCATCTAAGCTCAGAAATATATTTTATTGTTATTGTAATATATTTTTCTTCTTGATGTATAAAAAATGAAAGGTAATTTCACTGAGAAAGAACAAAGCTAGAGGTACCATGCTCCCTGATCCCATTCTATCCTATAAATCCACACTAATCAAAACAATAATAATGTACTGGCACAAAACAGACACATAGATCAATGTAACAGAATAGAGGGCCCAGAAACAGACCTACTTTTTTGGTCAATGAATCTATGACAAAAGAGGCAAAAATATACAATGGGGAAAAGATATTCTCTTCAATAAATGATGTTATGAAAACTAGACAGCTACATATGAAAGAATGAAACCAGATCACTGTCTTATACCATACACAAAAACAGGCATGAAATGGAATAAAGACCTAAATGTAAGACCTCAAACCATAAAACTCTAAGATGAAATCATAGACAGAAATCTCTTGAGCATCAGCATAAGTAATTTTTCTGGATACATTTCCCTGGGCAAGGGAAACAAAAATAAAAATAAACAAGTGGTACTACATCAGACCAAAGAGCTTCTGTACATCAAAGGAAACCATCAAAAAATGAAAAGACAACCTATGGTATAAAAGAATATATTTTCAAATGATATATCCAAGAAGGGAGTAATATCCAAAATATATAAAGAACTCATATGACTCAACAGCAGAAAAAACAAATAACCCAATTTAAAAAATGGGCAGAGAACCCGAATAGATATTTTTCCAAAGAAGTTGTACAGGTGGACAAAAGGCACATGAAAAGGATACTCAACATCAATAATCATCAGGAAAATGAAAATCAAAACCACAACAAGGTATCACCTCATACCTGTAAGAATTGTTAATATCAAAAAACAAGAAACAGCAAGTGTTGACAAGGATGTGGAGAACAGAACCCTTATATGCTATTGGTGGAAATGTAAGTTGGTGCAGCCATTATGGAAAGCATTATGAAGGTTTCTCAAAAAACTGAAATTAGGAATACCATGTGACCTAGCTATTCCACCTCTGGAGCTCTACCTGAAGAAGACGACATCACTAATTTTGAGGGATGTATATACACCCCATGTTTATTGTAACATTATTTACAATAGCCAAAATCTGGAAGCAACTGAAGTGTTCATTGATAGGTAAATAGATAAAGAAGAGGTGGTCCATATAGACAATGGAATATCACTCAGCCATAAAAAAGAATGAAATCTTATAATTTGCAACAAGGATGGATGTAGCATATGGTATTATGCTCAGTGAAATAAGTTAGAGAAAGAGTAACACCATACGGTTTCACTCATATGTGTAATCTGAAAAAAAAACAAACAAAACAGAAATAGACTCATGGAAACAGAGAACAGATTGTTGGTTACCACTGAGGGGGTAGTGAGTAACACAGGTTAAAGTGGAAAAAATGATAATTTCATAGTATCTAGTCTGCCTTAGTTTAGAAGAGGAAGACTCCCCTTGTTCCTTTACCAACCTTCCTGAGAGAATCATCAGAACTTAATATTTTATTCTTCAATTACTTTTATTTTTGTTTTAACCCATGCATTTAAGGTTTTATATCCTACTTCTAATTTCCAAGATTTTGTAGTTTTTCTTTTATTACAGCATATTTTTTATGGCTTTAGTATCTTCCCAAATCACTCTAAGTTAATTATATTAAATTCAAAGTTGTTTTATTTTTACTACATTTACTTTTCTATTATCATTTTTTATTAATTTATTTTTATTTTATCAAACAATATTGCACAGAGGGGAGAAATTTCCTATAGATAGCCTCGTATCAATGTCCCCCACCAGAATGGTACATTTTTTGCAATTGATGAATCTCCCTTGATACATCATCAAAACCCAAAATCCATGATTACATTAGACTTCACTCTTGGTGTTGTACATGCCATGGGTTTGGACAATGTGCAGCGATATGTATCTGCCACTATAGTATCATACAGACTATTGTCACTACCCTAAAATTCCTCTGTGATCTATCTGTTTACCTTCCCTACCCCCCAATCTCTAGAAACCTTTGATCTTTTTACTCTCCCATAGATTTGACTTCCCAGATGCCAAATAGTTAGAATCATACAGTATATAGTGTTTTCAAACAGGATTCTTTCACTTAGTAAAAGTATTTAAGGTTCTTTCTTATCTTTTTCTAGCTCAGATAGCTCATTTATTTTTAACACTGAATAATACTCCATCATCTGGATATACCACAGTTTATTTATTTATTCACCTACTGAAGGACATCTTGGTTGCTTCCAAGTTTTGGCAATTATGCAAAAAGCTGCTATAAATACCAGTGTGCAGGTTTTTGTATAGATATAAGTTTTCAACTCCTTTGGGTAAATTTCAAGGAGCACAACTGCTAGACCAAGTGGTAAGAGAATGTTTAGCCTCTTAAGAAAGCACCCAACTGTCTTCCAAAGTGACCAAATCATTTTGAATTCCACCCGCAGTGAATAATAGTTTCTGGTGTTCTACATCCTTGCCAGTATTTGATGTTTCCTATGTTCTGTATTTGGACATTCTAACAGGTGTGTAGTGGTATTTCATTGTTGTTTTAATTTGCATTACCTAATGACATATGATGTGGAGCATCTCTCCATGTGCTTATTTACCATCTGTATATTTTCTTTGGTGGGGTATCTGTTAAGGCCTTGGCTTTCTGGCTTGTTCTTCAGTTAGGTTGATCATTCTCTTTTGTTGAGTTTTAAGCATTCTTTCTATATTTTAGATAATAATCCTTTATCAGACACATCTTTTGCAAATAGTTTCTCCCAATCTGTGGCTTATCTTCTCATACTCTTGACAGTTTCTTTTGCAGAACAACAGTTAGTTTTGATGAAGTCCAGCTTATCAATTATTTCTTTCATGAAGTGTGCCTTAGTATTGTATCTAAAAAGTCATCACACCAAATTCAAGGTCATCTAGATTTTCTCCTATGTCACTAGGAGTTTTATAGTTTTGTTTTTAACATTTAAGTCTGTGATCCACTTTGTGTTAATTTTTGTGAGGTGTATAAGGCCTGTGCCTGGATTTTTGCAAGTATATGTTCAGCTGTTTTCAGCATCCTTATTTGAAAAGACTATCTTTGCTTCATTGTATTGTCTTTGTTCATTTGTCAAAGATCAGTTGCCTGTATTTATGTTGACCTATTTCTGGTCTTATCATTATTTTAAAAAATTGTCAAGTTATATACTACCATCTTTAATGAACTATTTTCTTGGTGTTGCATCTCTGCAAACATTTGGTATGGATTTTTATCTTTTTAATTGAAATTTTCTACCTAACAGTATATGAATATGAACTCTTCAAAAACAGCCTATGAATATGTTTTTTTGGTTTGTAAAACATTTAGCCATTAAGAACATTAGGAGTGTATGGATGGTTATTAATCTACACATGAATGTTCTAATCTTCCTTGAAAGAATCACTAGCAGCTAAGACAGTGAACTCCCTGCTTGATCCTAGTACTCTGTCTAGGTGTAATAGCATTAGTAGGAAAAAAAAACGTAATTTTATTGTTTTTCTGTATCCAGTCGCCCTGTGAATCATCTTAATTCCAGGATCCCTTCTACCTCAGTTTCTGTTTGTTTTGTGAATAGTTCCTCTGAAGTTTTTCCACATTATATTGTTTCTACCTTTCTGTATCAAATGGTTTCTATCTTTCAGGGACTTGACAAACTATCTGTCCAACAGGTGAACTTCCTGCTCTTCCAATATTTGTTCTATCATTTCAAGGGATGTGGGGGCTCTACAAGAGCAGCTGTATGTCCTCCATCCTCCATTCTGACCTAAAATAGCTATAGTCTTGTGGATGCAAACATGCATCTTTCATCTCTGGGTTAGTGTTAGGTCAGTGTGACACATCATAGATGGCATTAGGTAACGCCATGCTGGCACACACATCTGGAGACTGTCATCCTCAACATTTACCTCCATTTGTAAATCAGTGAATGATATGGACTAGCTATTGTAACCATGGTCCTTTGCTGGCCTGTCTGCTTTCTTATTACCTACTGATTCCCTCACCTGGACATGTAACTACCTCTGCATCCCTTTATACACTACGCACAAAGGAGAGAACCAGAAGCATGCCTCAGGTTCATCCACAGATATTTCTATTTATTAATGCTGTATTATTCCCCTTTGTTGTCATGTGGCCATTCACATCAAAATCTATTCTCAGGTCACTAAACCAACAGATGACTGATAGGTAATAGATGATAGATAAATAGATCGATAGATACAGATAGATAGATAGATAGATAGGCAGACAGATAGAGATCATTATTGCTTTCATATTTTTCCTCAACCTAAATATCTTGCTTTCCAGCTTGGGTACTTTTACCCAGAAAGAGAAGTCAGGATATATCAGGAGTTTCTTGTGTCCTTATCTAATTCTCACCCTGTAATACATGCAATAAAGGGAAAAGGTTTCCCCCCATGCCCTGTAGATAGTACTTCCTCTGCATCATATTCTAAATTGTTTCCACAGTTGGTTTTTAGTCACTGAATGATCAAATTGATCCATCTTCACTTTTGCCATGGGGCAATTAGGGACTGAATGTTCTTCTATATAGAAATGTTAGCTTCCCACTCCAAAATATGATTCCCATTTGATGAATATTTATTTAAAAAGTGTTCAGTAACAGACCACTGTATTCCAAAAGTACATTATTTCTGAAAGCACTCCCAGAGAAAGGAGAGGAAGTAGAGTAAAATGCCATTACTTGGTTACCAGGCTTATCAAATAAAGAATAAAGGATCTCCTCAACTAAAGAAGTAAAGATTTCTATCTTAATTTTTCCTCTTGCTTTAAAACATATTATCTAAAATTCTAAACTTACTATTTTTAAAAGATAGTTTGGCTCAAGAAAAACAACAAATAAAAAAAGTTCCTGTTTCTAATTTGGCTCTGCTACTAACTAACCATATAATAGTTGGGTGTTCTCTTTGATTCAGTTTCTTCACTCCTAATTAGAAGGAATTTTAACCAGATGGCAGATAAGTTCCTTTCTATCTTTAAAATACTATGATTCAGCTGATCACTGGATTCGCATAGCAGGCCGGATATAAAGAGGTTTTTGGGAGCTGTACAAAATACAGGACTTTAGGCTAAGGTTAAAGGAAAGCAAAGGGAATTTGCCATCAACCTTTCCAACCCACCCTTTAATTGCCATCTAAAGAGCACACTTCTTTTTCAGTTGTCCCTTAGGACCAACCTAAACTTTTGACAGCCTTGACCAGAGTTTCTTATTGTATCTTTCATTGGATGCTCTCATTTAGATTTTCTAAAATGGCCCCAGAAGAATGTGTCAAAGAGTATATTTAATATTACAACTAAAATGCCTTATCAAGCACATTAGGAAATTGATACTAATGGCACTTCTCCAGAGAGCTGGAACAGTGTTAATGGTCCAGCACTTGTCACCATTTTGGTGAAGTCTAAAATAGTTTCTAAAGGTCTTTTCTAAAACAAGATATGTTCTTCGATTTTTTCACAAGACTCTGCATTGCTTTCTTAATGTGTTGCATTTTCTTTATTTTGTAAAATATTCACCATGCAAAACTTGTATAAACGTAAAAGATTTATATAATATCAAGTCTATAAAAATAATTAAGAATGGCTTGTCAGAAATTTAATTTGTCTTAAGTGACAACACCTGAACTGATTTAAAAAAAAAGTCTGAAGAGTCATAATACATAATAAATCCTAGAAAGGCTGTTGTATTATCATGTCACATGCAGTCCCTGTGCCCTAATAAAGTAGCTGCTTTGTAAAATCATACACTGATGAATTGGGGACCTGATGTTTGGAAGGGAAAATTTTTTTAAAAACAAGTGTTTTGCAGTTTTCATTTGCCATCAATTATACTTGCATAAATTTGCTAGCATTTCAGAATATGCTGATAAAGTGAGCACTTGTCAGGTAGGAAAATGCTCCCATTGTGCAAATTAGAGTTTTGGAAGCACGTCTACTCTTTCAGTCCATTGGGGCATCATATAGCACTTTGAAGTGGCAGTTTATTAAACAGTACCCCTGTGGCCTGAAAGAAAGAACATTCCTCCCAAATTTCATAGACTATTTCCTGTGACTAGAGGAGTTATATGTTAAGAATTGGTTCATTTTAGTTACTTCTACTGAATAGATCAAGCTATTATAAAATATCAAAGTAATTATAATCAGTTATGTTAATGCTTTGCAAGATAATTATTTTAAGGTAGTTTATTGTACAGTTAATTAGTATAGTAGGTCAATACTGAGTAATTAATCAGATTTTTTAAAAGGTGACTCAGAAATTCATGAAAAACATGGACTAATATTGGATTATGGGGGTATTATTCCAACTGGAAAATACTAAATTATTTCTGGATTTCATTTTAAAGATGATGTGTAATCATCATTAAAGTAGATATTTGAATGTTGAAACAAATTTGCTAATTATAATAAAAGATTGACTTCCTCACAAAGTGTCCAGAGCCTAATATTTTAGATAGAATTAATAAAGCCATATTGAATTACCATGATATACCTTTACATTATATATTTATAGCCTACAAAGGTTTGTATAAGTCATTTGAGCACACCAAAATTACATGAAATATTATTTAATATAGAGCATATTTTTGTGTGGACATAGAGTGTGTTCAGAAAAGGGATCTTGTATATAGCAGAAGGAAAACAAATCAAGTCAGTGAAAATAAAAAGCAAATTTTCTTATTCTCTTATACAGAATGAATCTGCTTATTATATTTCCCCTAAAAAACCTATCTGTGTTTTTACCAAGTAAGTTTAAAACTAACACCTACCACATGTGCATCCAACAATCTTACGCCCTGGAGAGAGTTCTTTTGTTGTTCTGTTTTGTTTTTTTAAGTGCATTTTTTTATTGAAGTATAGTGGTTTCAGTATACAATGCAGTGATTCAACAGTTACACTCACTATTAAATCTTCACCCCAACTAGTACAGTTACTATCTGTCAACATAGAGTTTTGTTTTGAAGTTTACTTGAATTTCATAGAGGGAAACAAAGTGATAATGAACTAAATACAGAAATGAACATGTGTCTACCATAAAAAATAGTACTTCCTAAAAAAATGAATGGTTTGATTTGAAACCATATCTTGCTGAGTTTTTTTTTAGTTTTATATGCTTTATATTTGCTATTTTTGTTATTGATTTCAAATTTTATTGCATTATGATACAAAAATATAATTTGTGTGGTATAGATAGTGAAATATGTAGAGACTTTTGAGGCCTAGTAAGTAAACTTGAAAAGAATATTAATCATTATATCAGTGTGCATGTGTGAAGGGAAGAGAGGACTAATTACACAGGATCATGAGTTTATTGAATATTAGAGATAGAAGTGGTTTAGGGATCACTGGGTTCAGTCTCCTTGTTTTACAGATGAGATAACCAAGCCTGAAAGTGACTCATTTGAGGGTTAATGAATTTTAGAGAAGACCGGTCTACAAGTCACCTGAAGTCCAGTCTAGTGTTTTGGATACATTTCCCTGGTAACAAACTAACTGCATAAATATTTGAAGAACATAAGCGCTCATAAAAAAAATCTACATAAAAATTTTATCATGTATATACAGTGTAACCTAATTGGCTATTGATACTTATTTAGCATATTCTTTAGATTTTCACCACTTAAAAAATAAGTGATTCAAAGAGTTGATTATTTACTTCGCATATTGAAGCCATAAAACATAATCAGAGAGAATGCATTGGTGTACTTGTTCATTAATATCCCATAATGTAATTAGTTAGTTTGTATTACTGATTTCAAAGTATTTATCAAGCCCTTGGGGGATTTAGGATTATTGCAAGAAGTCCTTGAATTCATATATGCATATTAATTTACTGAAGGGATATTGAATGTGTAATACTCGAATGGGTCTCTGTATGGACAGTACTATTCCTTTTGTGAGTTCACATCATGAGTTATGTTAACACTGATATGCAAATACATTCACACACATGTAAACACATGCATATATATGCATGTACATACTCTTAAAGGGTTTATAAATACAGATGTCTACCAACAGTTTTCTTCAATGAACTGGAACAAATAACTCTGAAATTCATATGGAACCACAAAAGACCCCGAATAGCCAAATCAATCCTGAGAAGGAGGAATAAAACGGGGAATTATGCTCCCTGACTTCAAGCTCTACTACAGAGCCACAGTAATCAAGACAATTTGGTATTGCACAAAAACAGACCCACAGACCAGTGGAACAGAATAGAAAATCCAAACATTAACCCAAACATATACAGTCAATTAATATTTGATAAAGGAGCCTTGGATATACAATGGAGAGATGACAGCCTCTTCAGCAGCTGGTGTTGGAAAAACTGGACAGCTGCATGTAAGAGAATGAAACTGGACTACTGTCTAACCCATAAACAAAAGTAAACTCACAATGGATCAAAGACCTGAATGTAAGTCATAAAACCATAAAACTCTTAGAAAAAAACATAGGCAAAAATCTCTTGGACATAAACATGTGCAACTTCTTCATGAACATATCTCACCAGGCAAGGGAAACAAAAGCAAAAATGAACAAGTGGGACTATATCAAGCTGAAAAGCTTCTGTACAGCAAAGGACACCATCAGTAGAACAAAAAGACATCCTACAGTATGAGAGAATATATTCATAAATGACGTATCCGATAAGGGGTTGACATCCAAAATATATAAAGAACTCACACACCTTAACAAACGAAAAGCAAATAAACCGATTATGAAATGGGCAGAGGACATGAATAGACACCTCTCTAAAGAAGATATTCAGATGACCAACAGGCACATGAAAAGATGCTCCACATCGCTAATCATCATAGAAATGCAGATTAAACCACAATGAGATATCACCTCACACCAGTGAGGATGGCCAACATCCAAAATACAAACAACAACAAATGTTGGCGAGGATGTGGAGAAAAGGGAACCCTCCTACACTGCTGGTGGGACTGCAAATTAGTTCAACCATTGTGGGAAGCAGTATGGAGGTTCCTCAAAAACCTCAGAATAGAAAAACCATTTGACCCAGGAATTCCACTCCTAGGAATTTACGCTAAGAATGCAGCAGCCCAATTTGAAAAAGACAGATGCACCCCTATGTTTATCACAGCACTATTTACATACAATAGCCAAGAAATGGAAGCAACCTAAGTGTCGATCAGTAGATGAATGGATAAAGAAGAGGTGGTACATATACACAATGGAATATTTTTCAGCCATAAGAAGAAAATAAATCCAGACATTTGCAACATGGATGGAGCTAGAGGGTATTATGGTCAGTGAAATAAGCCAAGCCGAAAAAGACAAGTATCAAATGATTTCACTCATATGTGGAGTATAAGAAGAAAGAAAAAAAACTGAAGGAACAAAACAGCAGCAGACTCACAGAACCCAAGAACGGACTAACAGCTACCAAAGGGAAAGGGACTGGGGAAGATGGGTGGGAAGGGAGGGATAAGAGGGAAAAAGGGGCATTACGATTAGCAGACGTAATGTTGGGGGGGCAAGGGAGGGCAGTACAACTCAGAGAAGACAAGTAGTGATTCTATAGCATCTCACTACACTGATGGACAGTGACTGTAATGGGGTTGGTGGGGGGGACCTGATGAATGGGGTAGTTTAATAACCATAATATTGCACATGTAACTGTAGATTAATGATAGCAAAAAAAATTATCTTAAAAAAAATAAAAAATAAAAAATACAGATGTCTATTACTGTCATATATGATATGAGAATTTTCTCTGTTGTTTTGATCTTAATAACTTTGTCTTATTTCCACTTTTCAATATTCATAATATATAATATCCTTTTTTTTTTTGGTCTCTGATTTTTGGCTTGCATCCTAATTATTGTAAAAATAATCTGAAAGATAGTGATTCTCCTGGGAATAGTTTTGGATAGGGAGACAGAAGATTTGAATTCAAAAATTGGATTCCAGTTTTGGACTGCAAGTATTCACTTAACTGTTTTCAACTTATTTTCTCACTTCTGAAATTAGATTTAGCAATACCAGTCTATTCTTCACGTACCTTGTTACATTCTTGTCACATTTTTACTACTCTGCCTTATGTATACCCCTTGGAAACTCCATATCCCCAATTACAATATTAAATTACTCAACACCAAAGGCAACTTTTCAGCATTTGTAGCCCATAATTAGGGTCAAATACATATTGACCAGATCTGAATAACTGTATATTGGTTTGAAAAGTACAAAAACCCTTTACTTATCAAGATATTTTCATTTTGTCCTTACTTTCCTTTGTATTCTTTTTAGACCATATGCTTCTTTTTTTAGCACCCCTCTCTGACCATATGCTTCCTAAGGCAGAGACAATCCATTGTACATTTTCTATCACCCTCTCAATTTTGCATATGGACAGGGTAGTAGATACTTAACAAAGTAATATTTCTAAGAGTAAATTTTTATACTTCTAGCACTGTGTCCCTAGATGATTCCAAATATTTAATATAAAATAAATCTATTAACTCAATATATCTTTTCAACAGTTCTCTTTTAAATAATGTAGCTTTTATTAATATCATTTTACTGAATAAAATCTGCTGCTGAGAGGCCCAATATATCCCTACAGAAATGAGGTAAACACACACACAACCTAAATTTGAAGCCAGGTTTTGTGACTCTTACCTCAAATTCTTTGTAAGGATGTGACTCTGCATATTCCCCACAGAAAATATGCACTGGTCATATTTGCTTCCCTGAAATGCCAGCCTTTGCAGATGCAATATATTGGTTGATTCATAGATCAAAAATAACTTCATTATTAAAATTTTCAATGTTGATTCTGAGGGTCAAGTAATTTTCCTTCTACATATAACTAAACATGAGACAATTTTTGTTTTAGTTTGCTTTATTCTTGCCACTCCATTCCCTCAGTTCCCATGATACCTGAAAACTGATTTCACATGCTACAAGTAAAAAATATATTTTAGTATCCAACTGCTACCCTTTGTTTTAATTCAGTATTTGTATAGCTGAGTATTCAGGCAGCAGCTATGTCCCTCGGTACTTTCAGGTACTAAATACAAAGAGAACAGATGCGATTTTACATGATTGTTGTATTCAAGGATTCATGTCATTTACATATGTCACAAATATTGTATTTTAAAATCCCTATACTAGTACAAGTCTTGTGTTCTAGTGAAGTTGGCTTTTTAATATCTAAGTAATTTGAAATTCAGTTCTGACTCAAAAGGAATGTAGAAACTCATCTCTCTCTCCCCAAACCCTTCCTAAACACATTTACTTCACTGAATATGCTCAACCGGACTTTAAATTTGCTGCCTATGTATATGAGAATGAAAACCAGATGTCCATTGATAATGCTATTGCTGATGCTGACACTTCGTTAAATGGAAATTCTTCCAGTGTTGCTGAAGAAGCAGAAAATTTAATGTCTCTTATTTGAATGAGTTTTACACCTTTTTGCCTGGAAATTCTGTATAGCTGCATAAACTCACAGAGATGTAAGTATTTATTCCAGGCCTCCAGAAAACTGTAAATAGTGGCCTAACAGTATCAAAAATTATTATTCTGACATGGGGTTACATAAAGCCTAATTCCCTAAGATGGCCACAAGGCAAAGGCTATATAACAAGTGAGAACAAGTTTGTGAAGAGCATTAATCAGGGTAAGAGTTTGGTCTAAATTTTCTGAACCATTGGTCTAGACTATTTTTTTTAAGTTAAAATATACATTCAAAATCCTTTATAAACACTATGAAACATATGATGTGAGGAACCATTTTGACCTTTTTAAAATTCTTCATCTCAGTTGCCCAGTCATTTTAGTCCGTGCAACAGGTTACTGTATTTTTTAATAGGAAGAGAAAGAATGGTCAACTTTTTCAAAATCTTGCTTAGAATACTGAAAAGGTCAACAAAGTACAGCAGAGGAATGTAAAAATCAGACAATTGAAATCTGATACCTCGTTTTTGTGATGAAGATTTTTGCAAGAATTGAAAATGTCATAACATGAAGTCAATTTTCAGGAAGAGACTGGGACATGGCACAGATTGAATCTGTCTCACCATACCATTAGCCTGTGATCTCAACTTTCTGATTAAAGAACTCCCTGCTGAAAAAAAAGACTTGTTTTTTTGTCTTTTGTTATTTTGATCAAAGCTATCTCACAAAGATGTGAGACTACAGAAGGAAAAGGAATAAAATCTAGTAGTTCTCAACTGGCACAGATTCTGCCCCTTCAGGAGACGTTTGGCATCTGGAAATGTCTGGAGACATATTTGATCGTCCCTACTAGGGTGCCAGGGTGCCACTGGTGTTTAGTGAGGAGAGGCAGGTATGTTGCTAAATTTCTTACAATGCACAAGACAGTCCCTGGGTCAAAGAATTATCTGGTACAAATTTCAAGAGTGCATGCTAGAATAATGTATAATTTGAGTATATTTTGATCAATTCCATTGCCTTTCATCATGAATAACTCCCATTATATTGTTTGTCCCCAGAAATGTACTTTCTATACAGTTGGTGCACAATAAATGGCTATTACTACTGCTTTTATATAAAAATAGAAAATGCATATAAGCAAGATGAAACATTGCAGTTTTATAAACCATGTATCATGCATTACTTTTTTTTGGTATCGTTAATCTACAATTACATATGCAACATTATGGTTACTAAAGTCCCCACTTCATCAAGTCCCCCCCCCACATACCCCATTACAGTCACTGTCCATCAGCGTAGTGAGATGCTATAGAATCACTACTTGTCTTCTCTGAGTTGTACAGCCCTCCCTGTGACCCCCCCCCACATTATGCCTGCTAATTGTAATGTCCCTTTTTCCCCCTTGTCCCTCCCTTCCCACCCATCTTCCCCAGTCCCTTTCCCTTTGGTACCTGTTAGTCCATTCTTGGGTTCTGTAAGTCTGCTGCTGTTTTGTTCCTTCAGTTTTTTTCTTTGTTTTATACTCCACATATGAGTGAAATCATTTGATACTTGTCTTTTTCTGCCTAGCTTATTTCACTGAGCATAATACCCTCTAGCTCCATCCATGTTGTTGCAAATGTCTGGATTTATTTTCTTCTTATGGCTGAAAAATATTCCATTGTGTATATGTACCACTTCTTCTTTATCCATTCATCTACTGATGGACACTTAGGTTGCTTCCATTTCTTGGCTATTGTAAATAGTGCTGTGATAAACATAGGGGTGCATCTGTCTTTTTCAAACTGGGCTGCTGCATTCTTAGGATAAATTCCTAGGAGTGGGATTCCTGGGGTATCATGCATTACTTTTGAAATAGCTCTTATATAATTATTGTTTTCCCCCTAAATGCATACAGTAAAATATTTAGGAGTTAATATAATGGGCAAGAGGCCAAAGTATCAAGTGTCATCAGGATAAAGTGAATTTAAGTTAGAATAGAAAAATGAAAGGAACTAGACACAACAAATAGGCACTTTATTACATGCCAGCCTGTACATCTTAGGATGCCTCAAATCTATCATCCTGCAGCTACCAAACCCAACTTTCTGAAAGGGAAAACCAGGCATGTTGCCTCTTGGCTCAAGTCTTTCAGTGGCTTGATGTCGTCGAGGGCAAAGGTCAGAAAACTTGCTGTAAATATGTGGATTAAAAAATACTTTAGGCTTTGCAGGATATGTGGTCACTGCCACAAGTGCTCGACTCTGTAGCTGTAATATAAAAACAGTTGTAGACGATATATGAACAAATGCTATGGCTGTGTCCCAATAAACCTTTCTTTACAAAAGAGGTGAGGCTAGATTTGACATGAGCAACATGGTTGGATGCGACCCTGAGATAAAAATACAAAATCTTTTATACAACATACATTTTGCCCTTTTCAGTTCTTCAGCTTCATCTTGAATGTCTTTTTTTCCCAAACCTTGTTTTATCCTGTGCTCCAGGAATACAAAACTGCTAATAGTTGTGTGAACATAATCATGTTGTTTTGGGCTTTGTGACCTCACAGTGTTCCATCACCTGATAAAGACTTCCAGTATTTTTGGTAAAAAGCTATTCCTATTAAACACTCAGATGAAACTCTACCTTAATAGGCCTTCCCATCCCTCCTTCTTGCCCCATATTCATAGATTTGGTTTCTCTCTGCTGTGCCTCAGTGTATCGTGGGTAGACTGCTATTATCCAATGTTAAATGCGTAACTGAAATTTATTTACATATCTCCCCTCACTGATATGGATGAGAAGTATTAACTAACTAGAAGGTAACACAATGTCTGAATGTCACAGACATCTAGTAATTGCTTTTTGAACAAAATACATTTTAGTCCAACTTAAAGGTGAACGCAGTGTTCTGCCAAGATAGGTTCTATTGAGCTTTGTAATAAGTAACCATATATAGAATATGGCACTCCTTAAGCTATATTATAAACCTAATATATGTTAATCATTATTAGTCACAATATAAGCATTTCAGCTTCAAGATAAAATGTTATTTAAAAAGTCAATATCATAGAGACGCAGCAAACAAAGACCATGGAAACACTCATTAGAAATTTTAAACAATAAAAATTAGGAAAAACAAAACCCATATGGAATTAGAGTTTAGGGAAGGGAAGGAAACAGGGAAAATTAACGTGATACTCTCAAGGTTCCAGGTACATCATTTGAAAGAAAGTAGCCTTCCCTTATTTCCCATTCCAGCCCCACAAACCCAATCCCTTTGTCCCAGTACAGACTCACAAACCAGTTGTTGCATCTTTAGCAATAAAAGGTCACTTTTGTAGCTACAGAAATATTCTAAGTTTCTTACTGCATAAGAATGGATTCTTCTGAATGTTGCCTTAACATTTTTGGGGATTTTGAAATTTTTGTTACACTGTTTCTGCTTCTGATGCTCAAGCAAGAGTCTGTTAGGTCTCAAATTAGAGCAGCCACTAACATGGAAATCTTACTTCTTCATTATTTCAGATGTACATTCTGGTTTCTTTTGTTTGAACTGAAAAACACAAATATTGGTAATGTCTTAAATGGTATGTTTGGAATACAGCTTGGTAGTGAAGAGCCACAATCTTCCTATGCCTGATCTCAAACCATTCAGCACATAAATGGCTGTACAGAGAAGAGCTTGATAAAGGCAGTGGAGGGACAGAAGAATGAAGTTTGTTGGAGGTAAATATATAACTCTTGGTAGAGTGAGAAATAAAAGAAGAAAACATCAGGCGACCACATGTTTGAAAGTGTGACCCTTCCTGGGAATGAGAAATCATTTAGGGATGTGCCAGATTTGGTGTGACTATGAGAAATGGAAGGAAGTGAGAGGACAGACAATTTGAATGGAATACATGAAAAATTTCCTGACAGTGAAAGCTGCTGGATTATGGAATTAACCCTCAAGGGAGGTGGTAGAAGTCACATTACTTGACTGGTTGAAATCAAGAGAGACAAAACACCACTGAAAGTTTATTTATTTGTTGATTCTGCATAGCATTTGTTAAAGTCCCTAAGGGAAGTGTTCTATCAAGTAGATGAGGTTTCTGAGGCTCTCTTAAGTTGTTTTCAGTTAATGCTTTCCAAACTGTAGATACAAATAACAAAAAAATGGATGTGTTTCATAGTCTGTTTCCTATGTAGTTACATTTTTAAATATGAAGTTTTCCTAGACAAAATGTGTCTGGGTATTCTACAAATGTTGTACTCTTTATTTTGTTCCACTTTATGTGGAAAAAAATGGAATTCAGTATGATAGTACCTGAGGTTTGTATGCTTGCTTCAGTACATGATTGCACACACCCACACCACTAAACCTGAGAGGCTTATGTTCGGTATTCATAATATGGTATAAATTTGATATGAACTAAAAAAATGATGTAATTAAAAATGAGATGCATATAAATATGAAAATTATCAAACTTTAATGAGGGTTGAATGGACCACAGAGCAATATAAAAACACTTGGAAAGGTTAATTATATATTTTAGTTAACACTGTTTTTATCTTCACCATTGTGATTACAATCTCATTCTAAACTGGTCATACGATTTACTTTCTCTTTTCTGGTAGTGGTAGTAACTTAGGCCAGTATAGAACACTCAGTTTCATACTTATTCTTGTGCCTTAGCCATAGTAAGAGAGGAAGGCATTGGCAATATGGCAATAAAACCTGGTGAAACTCACTCAGAATGAGGTCATAGCTTCAGTGCTTACAGTAGCAGAGCCTTCTGGTTGAGTTGGGTAGCTGTAAATGTGTGTGCATGTCTGTGTTTAGACTATGTTTGGCAAGTCTTCTCAATTTAAAGATAGGGAAACCTACCTGGAGATTGCTCTGAACATTCCTTTCTTATCATGTTCTACCTGGAACAGCAGTGAATCTTCAGAGATAGGACTGGGTGTTTCTCAAAATGGCAGGAAAAGAAAAAACATGCCTAAGTTCATACATATTATTGAATGTCTCATAATGCAGCTATAAAACTCTGCAAACCTATTTAGGGTAATTCTAAAGCGAGAGCCAAGTGCAGACCAACAGGAACTGTGATAACAACATCATTTGGCTAATGTGCTGTTTATGTATACAAAATGCTTTGCAAATGGTAAGGGGAAAATCAGCAGCAGAATAGTTTCTAAAAGCATCTTAGTTTTCTAAAGCCATACTTATCTAAAATTGTAACAAAGAACAGCAGGAGGTGTGTGACAATGAAGCCAGTACAAAATGAACCAAGTTTCAGCCAAATGTCAAAATATCAGGAAGGAATTTCTGAGGCAAAAGAAAAAAAATTGTATTGGGAAATGGGAATACAGTAGTTTTATAGAGATTTGGAACTTTAAATTATTCAGAACTGGTACAATCAAAACTAAAACACGTGCATGTGTACCATCTGCTTGACTCCAAAGAGGAGTCTTTGGAGAATTAATTTCAGCTGCCAAAGTTGCAGGAAAGGAAACTGGTCTCTAGTTTATCCGCATCATTACTTGAAAACAGGAACTCAAGAACAGAGAAGAGACTGGGGCTGTCTGGTTCTGTCTCCATGGAGAGATATTCCCTAGACATTCCAGCAGCTGCAGAAAAATATGAAGATAGGTAGAGAGAAATGAGGTGCAGCCTGCAAAGTCAAATTTAGGATAAGAGAAGGAAGTGTTTTTGGTTCAAATCACATTTTAGAGTAGTTATCAGTACTTAAATAGAGATTTAAACTGTCTCATCAATATTTTTCTACAAGTCAACTAAGTTTTCTAGTAATGTTAAGTCATTTATTTTTGTTCCTCCTCTGGGCCAAAGTGAAACATGGAGGAATAATGTTCCTGGGCGTTATTAAGTCCTTATTTCCAGTGAGTATTTAAGTAGCATTAGTGTTTTCAGGTATGACACTAATGGACATGTCTATATATGTTGCCTTTGTCTACTAGAATAAACTAGCCTACAAATGTTTCTACAAGTGAAAGGATATAAAGAAGCATAATTTGCAGGCTTTTATATGTTACATTGAAATTGAACATACATGTTTGAAAACTTACATGGTCATATGAGAGATTAATAGGAATTCAAAAGATATCAAGAAACAAAATACAATTAAGTGTCAGGAAAATCTATGCATTATAGGCATTAAATGTTTAAAGAAAGATGAAATCATGGTGGTCATTGTAGACAAGAAAGGTTTCCTAGAGATCAAATTTGAAATGAGTTTTTGAAGAAACTAGCAACAGTGAAAATAGCTATGGGGGTTCCAAGGAAGGGAGAGGAGTTAGCTTAATTCACTAAGGAATATGGTGGAGAAATTAAAAATAAATGGATTGATGTGTAAATAGATAATAGCTATTACTTTCTCAAGTCCATCATTTCCTTATAGGTGAGACATACAAATGTTGAATAAAAATTACCTTTGAGAGTCCAGAATATTCAAAATTTTGTGAGCCATTTTTGTGGCAACTAGCAATATCAAACATACATACATACAATCCACTCCTATAGAAAGTGTCCTTATAGAACTGAAAGGTAAATTCACTCACACTGGAGCATATTTAATAAAGTATCACTTCAAGTAAATTGAGATATTAAACATTAAATTATCCATAAAACTATGTCTGGCGTAAGTAACAGATTCAGTTGGGTGCACAAAACCAGCCTCTACTCCAATAAATAATATGATTAGCATATCAGGGTTTTTTTTCCTATGATCTTCTAATTGGGATATTTATATTTGGGAAAACAGATTAAAATGACATGCTTAATAGTAAAAATGAGGCTCACATATTAAGTTCATATACAGGTATCCTCTGCTTTTTGAAAGTTTGTATCAGCCACTTGGCTTTTATGAAAGATCTTCATTAGTACCTGTTTTTGCTATCCAGAAGAAACCCAAAGAGGATTTTTGTCTTTTTGAAAATGGGCAAAAAGCGAAAATGCCATTCGTCATTTGTTCTTCAGTGACATTGCAAAGGAAGTACACCTGAGCAGCAGGAGCGGCCAAGTTCCTTCCCCAGGAATGACGCTCAGCTTCTCAGTTATCAAGCTGCCAAAGCTTTGAACTGTGTCTTTGAACTGTGAGCATCTGTGCTTTATTTTGATTTATTTTGTGCATCTGTTAGAAAGATGTGTCCTAAGATATCAGAAAAGCCTAAGAGAGGTTAATTTTGGGGTTTGGAAATGCTCAAAATGTTTCCATATAAAAGTTAATGGTAATTGCTTCTTCACTTTACACCATTTTGGCTTGCAAAAGGTTTTCTAGGAACACTACTTTCAGATACTGGGGAAACCTATATTAAACAGAAAATATGATTTAGGCATGTGCGAGATCCCTGATATGCATTATCTCATTTCAAAACTGCACTATGACATAAGTATATTTATCCCCTTTTTATGTGAGGAAATGAGACTCAGAGGGCTCTAAGTGAAAGGTAAACCATTGACACCAAGGCTTTATGATTCACCTGGAGGAACAGAATGGGAGTGCATGCTCATCGGTGTTTTCTAGTACGTTGATACCATACCCCATAAATCACTGCCAAACTAACCCTTGATTCTACTTTTATAGTTATATAATGTACATAAATTATAATCATATAAAGTGTAGGTATATATCATCAACTATACTTGTATACCTTGTGCCTTTTCAGAAGTTCAATAATCAATTAATTATTATGAAAACTGTAATGTGAGGGGCTGATAAAAGAATTCATTTTATTTTAGTCTCTGATACAGGATATAAGAAATCTAATTGGATGAGAGAAATCAAAGGCATAACAATCATGGATTTCATGCTCATGATAATAGGGAGGAGATGTGGTCTAGTGTCTTTGTGCATAAGGTCTCTTAAAACCACCCAGTGCAGTTCCCTCATTTACAGATAAGAAAATTAAAAAGCTAGAGAATTATGGACATATGGGTTCTTCAAGTTCATAACTGTGATATATTTGAACTATAGAAGAAGATAATTAATTTCCATTAATAAAATGTATTTGAACTATATAAGGTCTCCAAAATGATTTAATAGAAGCATTCGTTACAGGAATTTAAGGTAAAAAAAATTTTTTTTAGAAAAATCTTTAATGGATGAAGCTAAATTTGGTTCACTAATAGTTTTCATGCAAAGTTATGAAATTTGAACTAGACTTGCTTGGATTTTTTACTTAGATTCCATATCAATGATAACTAATGTACTAAAAATTAAAGTGCCAAACCTTCTCCCTACATTCACAGATGGACTCTTTATCAACTATCAGTGTGATGATTCCATTTCCATAAACGTTAGGTCTAGCTATAACTTCTTGAAAACCATCATGGTGTTGAATATGATCTTATAAAAAAATCAATCCTTGAATGTTATTTTACATACCGTCAAAACTCTAAATTACATGAATAATATAAAACATTGCAGAAAGTAATTGTACATGAAGGAAACCTGATTTTGTTCCAAACCTACAACTACCCACCTCTTTTGTGTCTCAAGATTACTAAACACAAATTTGTATTTTTGGCGGCACAAACCAGTTTTTCCACTGGTGATGCCCAATTCCTACCACGACCTGTGTGTGAAAATTATATCAAAGGGACTTTAAGCCCAGCAAAAGTCATGGGATTGTAATAAATACAGGCTTGATATAAAAGAAAATTAATTGGCTACAGGCAGGAATTCAGACCAGATGGGACAATGGCCTCTTACAATATGGCAACTCTCTTCTGCATTTTTTCTATCAAAAGGATAGTTATTACTGTTTTACCACCATGATGGTAAAACAGACACAGTAGGTTTGAATCATCTTAAAGCTCTGTGGAAGCCTTCAGAACAATTTTGTTCCTTCAAAGTAAAAAAAAAAAGTGCCTTTGATTTTCTTAAGCTCCTTCCAGTTTTATAGAAATATTAACATGTAACATTTGCCTTCATTACAGTCATTAGATAAATTCCAACTTAGTGTTGGAAGAAATGCATTTTCAGCTGAAATAGAGCCAAGTTGTCCCAGTTAGTTATGTTAAAGAGAATCAGAAATTAATTAGTCTATTAGGGCACAGCTGTTTTTTGAAATGTTTCTTTGATTTTCAAGAGTTTATGTTTTAAAGAGTTATTATTAAGCATAATGGTAAGTCTAGAAGTTGAGAGCAAAGCATACTTTAAGCAAGCTGGTATTCACAGGAAAGCAAACACAGCTTCTTCCTTCCAGTTTATGACCTTTGAGCAAGTCCTTTCCATTCTCAGATTTATGAAATGGAGAAATGATATTATGATGAAGTAAAAACCTTGAGGAATCAGGTTTATACATTGAAGGAACTCAAAAGTTTGAGATGTTGTTTTTCTAAAGTTCAGAACCTGCAGGAAAGAATTCTACACTCCCAACTTATTATTGCAATAACAAAATTCATTAAATGAATGTAATGACATAGTAATAGTCTTCAAACCAACAATAAATACCTTTTTACAAGCACTGTGTTTAACTTAATAGCCCTTTTAGTTCAAAGGCAAAGGTTTGTGTCATCCTTAACTGAAGCATACTTATACTGTCTCTTGCTGAGTCACTGAGAGCAGGTTAATGCACTGCCACAATAGTATATATTTTTTTTAATTTTTTTCTTCTCAAATGATTGTGAATAGCATTTGCATCAATGTCATGACACATGGCATAATTGGAGGTCCACGAATACATATCAAGCTGTTAGACCCTTGATATTTGCTTAAACAGTATGGATACTAGAAGCAGAGCAGATGCCCTAGTTTTAATGCCAATGCCTATCTCCATCCCCTGAAGCTGCCTTTTGTAATGGTCATTTAATATCAGTATTAGGGTCAGAAACTCTAGAGTTCATTACAGATTTCTTTTCTTCTAAAAACCTAAGAGTGCAAAAATCATGCCTGAAATGTATTAATTGCTCCGCTGTTAAATCTCCCATTTGAAACTAGATAACTCTCAGCTTTCAAAAGCTACACCTATGTCTTTAATATTTATAATTCAGCATTCATGACTACTTCTTATACATTCCCATGATGAAGCGTTTTAAAATATTTCATAGCAAGTAGCAAAAGTGCAAGTGTTGCCCAAAGGAAACACAAACTGTTCTTTTAATCCACCAGAGATTGTATATAAAAATATAATAATGACACTTATATTTTATAGTTAAACTAACACATATATATGCACCTTTATCTTCTCAAATAAACACACCTTTGTCTGCCCTTAATATGTCTGGGCATAGACATTGACAACTAGAATAAGTAAAGATAAAATATTTATTGAACAAACAGAACTCATAAGATTCACTATAACAGTAAACATTCCCTTCATGTTTAGCATGTGTCTGTCACTGTGCCTATTATTTATATGAATGAACTCTTCATATCTTACAATAGACCAATATGGTTTTAGCAAACATTTTATAGATGAGCAACCTGAGGCTTAGAAGTTAGATTTCTGATTGCCAGAGATCCATAAGTGTCAGAACTAGAATGTGAACCCAAGTCAGCTTATGCAGTGTCCATATCACGACAAGGACATGTGCCTAGACTACACATCACATCACACAGATTCTTAGGCCAGACTCAAACTAGTTGTGGGTCTTAGTAAAATCCCTTCCTCTAGTGTTTTTCAGAATTCACACATGTAAAAACGAATGAGGTTGGGCTGAATGATGACATTGTCCCCTCAATTCTAAAATCCCATAATACTACTATAAACTAAACCAATCTTGTAAGGTCAAATTCACCTATTTTCCTTTCATTCAAAACTATAATTTACTTTAAGTTCTCTATTCAATTATAGACCACTGTACTCCGAAGTTAAGATATTTCCAGGGCCTACTCAGTACAACTTGAACACTTTGCAAGAGTCACATAAGCAAACATTTCTGGGTTAGCAGCAGTGGTCACAAAATCAAATTAGTTGCTGAAGTCCATAGAATTCTAAGTGCAAGCATCCAAAGGCCAGTTAATAGCTGACTGAGCAAGAATTTCTGAAATTATTTGGAAGAATGTAGAAAGAAGAATTTTTCTATATGAAAGTGCTTTTGTCTTTTCTTCCCCATAAGAAAAAAGTGCTCATACACAAACCTAGCTAATGCTATTCACATGAAGCGAAATACATTTATATTTATGTATGTGTGTATGTGTGTCTTTGTGTATACCTTATCCAAATATATGTATTTAATATTTGTGTTCACTGTTTCCTGGAGAGAAAGAAAGAAACAAGGCAGGATATTGTGAATATTAAATTCTCTATTACTTCTCATATTATATTACTATTCGATAAATTTCCCAATACTCAAAGATATACATTAAAACTTGCATTTAAAGCTCAAATTTTTATGTCGCATTCTAAAATGAGAAGTCACAAATTCTGGAGTGTGCAAAAAGTAGAAAATAAAGAGAAAGACTATGGGTTTCAAATTTTGGGAAGCAATTGCAGATTTCAGTTGTTACATCCCCCCGTAAACATGATTATCAATGAATGTTAATCTTTTTATATTAGCATTCATTTATAGGAAAATTTAACCCATATTTGCCCCCCACATTACCTATCTTATGAATAACAATTCAATAAATGGAATATTATTTTCATTTGCTGAATATATTTTTATTATGACCATCCCTAAAATACTTTTTTCAAAAGCAAGTAACTCTGAGGAAAAAAGATGAAAAGGAGAAGAGGTAAGTCTGTCTCCAAAAAAAAATGGAAAAGTGTGAATATATTTAATAGAGGAGGAGTAATAGTACTGTTTTCATCTGAAGTAAGGCCTTGAAAGCACCTTGAATGCTTCTGCCCCTAAAACATTGCCTTGCCTGGCCCTAATGGTTTATTTGAAGAAAAGTTCCTGAACTTTCACAAAGAGAGGACAGATATCTAGCAATTATTTCAGCAAGCACTTGAACATTTTAGTAAGACACTAGGGGCTGCAATAGGCAATGACTCTAAATGAAGGATGGGGCTAGCAATTCATTGTAAACAAGAATGGTACTATTTCACATGACATGTTGTGGAGTGTGAGAGAGCTAATATGTATTAACAGTTAATATGATAATATGTATTTGAGCTTATTAGCATGGTGCTGGCATAATAGTGAGTGATAAGTAAAAGGGAGTTGTTATTAATAATGGAGGTGGAATTAAAGAAATGGAAGGAGGATCCATGACAGTAGAAACAGAATTTTACTTGAGTCTGAGAATTTAATTGTTAAGTAAGAAAAGACACCATTCTTGCCCTTGTGAAATCTAGTTTATTAAATAAGCAAGTGATTAAATACAGAGTGAGAAGGTAAGTAACAAAGTTAAATGTGGGGTATAATGGGAAATGTCCTCAACCTAGGTTTAGGGAATCAGAAAATACTCCCTAGAAAATAAATTCTAATCCAAACTGGGAGATCAATTCGACTATGCCAACTCCTTACACTTTAGAAGTTAACTCCTTTAATCTTCAAGTTTTGGTAAAACGAAGGATTTCAACTACTCTGTACATATCATATAAGTGGAAACAGAGTCCTTTAGTGACTGATTTATTTCACTTAGCATGATGTCTTCAAGGTTCATCCCTGTTGTAGCATATACCAAAATGTCTCTTCTTTTTAAGGCTAAATAATATTCCATAGCATGTAGATACTACATTTCATTTATCCACTCATCCACTGATGGACACTAGGTTGCCTCTACATTTTGGATATTGTAAATAATGCTGCCATGAACATGTTTGTACAAATACCTCTTCAAGTCTCTCCTTGGAATTCTTTTGAGTATATTTTAAGAAGTAGAATTGATGGATCATATGGTAATTCTCTTTCTAAGCTTTTTGAGGAACAGCTACACTGCTTTCCATAGTGGCTGCAATTTTTCATACTCCTACTAAAAATTTATGAGGATTCTTATTTCTCTGCATCCTCACCAACACTTGTTATTTTCTTTTTTTTAAATATTATTATTACTATCTTGTTTTGACAATAGCTATCCTAATGGGTGTGAAGTTGTATCTCATTGTGGCTTTGCTTAGCTATCCCAAATGATTAGTATTGTTGACTCTTTTCATGGCTTTGTTGCATGTTTTGAAATCAGGAAGTGTGAACTCAACTTTGTTCTTTTTTAAGAGTGTTTTTGGGTATTCTGGGTCCCTCGAGATTCTATATGATCTTTAAGATGGTTTTTTCTATTTCTGAAAAACATCTTTGGGGTTTTGATAAGGATTGCACTGAATCTGCAGATTACTTTGGGTTGTATTGAAAACAATACTATGTCTTCCAATTCATAAACACAGGATGTTTTTCTATATATTGGTAGTTTCTTTCATTCAGTAATGATTTATAAGTTATGCTGTTCAAGTCTTTGGCCTCCTTGGTTAAGTTTATTGCTAAGTAATTTATTATTTTTGGTGCTATTGTGAAAGGATTTATTAATTTCCTTTTTAGATTATTTGTTGTCAGTATGTAGAAATGTAAGTGATATTAAGCATTGAATTTGTATCCTGCAACTTTGCCAAATTCCTTTCTTATTCTAATCGTTTGTGTGTGTGTGTGTGTGTGTGTGTGTGTGTGTGTGTGTTATGTGAACGTTAGGGTTTTTTACATATAAATTTTGTCTGTGAATAGAGATAATTTTGCTTTTCCTTTCCAGTTTGGATGACTTTGCTTATTTTCCTGTCTCAATTGTGCTTGTTAGGTCTCCAGTATTTTGGTGAATAGAAGTGATGAAAACTGACATGCGTGTCCTGTTCCTAATCTTAGAGGAAAAAAAATTGTCTTTTACCATTAAGTATAATGTTAACTGTGGGTTTTACACATATGACTTTTATTAAATTGAGGTAGTTTCATTCTATTCCTAGTATTTTGCCCATATTTTCCTTTAGTGATCTGAGTATATTCAAGACTGACATTTTAAATTCTTTGTTTGGTATGTTCAATTTCTGTATTTTAAAGGAATGGTTTCTGGAAATTTATTTGTTCCTTTGAATATTCATGTTTTCCTGTATCTTTGTATGTCTTGTGATCTTTTGTTGAAAATTGAGAATTCGAAACATCAGCCTCTTTTCCCAGTCTTTAAAGACTGGCTTTATGCAGGAGACTTTCATTAATTAGCAGGAAATGTCTGAGCCTTGGAATCATCTTGGCATTAGGCTTATGGTCCTCTTAAGACTTTCCCAGGTATGTGCCTTTCCCAGGCCTGTGTATGTTCTTGTTTCCCAGTGCCCTGTAGAGAGGGCTGCTTTTCAATGTATCTATTTCTCTGAGTCTCACCTTTGCTTGTTCTTGTGATCTTAGTTGTTCTATTATGTTCCTCAATTAGTAATCTCTCGCCCTAGGCATCTGCTGATCTGTATGCCTCTGGTAGGTACAGGAGCCTTTTTTGAGCCTGTAATCTGAGCTGCACTGCTTCTGTCTGTCTGAAGTCCCACCTAGGTGCCTCAGAGGTCGATCCCTCAGGCAACCAGCAAGATACATTATAATGTTGCATTTTAGGTCGGTTCTGCTCTAGTTCACAGAAAGTAACTGAGGACAAAACTGCCATTTCCTCCAGACCACATCAAAGCCACAGTGTACCAGGGAGGAGGTGGGGTAAAGGAGAGTTAAAACACCCCCAAATTTCCTTTTGAAGGTGGTTTCTCTTGATTGAGCATTTTCTTGGTTGCTAGAGATATTTGATTGATTTCCAGAGCTCCTGTGAAATTATTTTAGTCAGTCTTTAGTTGTTAATCTAATGTTTAAATGAAGGAACAGGATTCTGGAGCTTCCTAATCCTCCATCTTGCTGGTGTCATCCTTCCAGTAAATAAATACCATTTCTTTACCCATTTATTTTTGGTCTTGATTTCTTTAAAGTCTTAGTTTTCATCTATTCATTCATTGATTTTATCTCTGCATTTGATAGGCACCACTACAGCTTACAGCTACTGGAGATGTGACATTGCTAATACACTAGATAGAATTCATTAACTGAATGAAGTTTGCCTTCTATGTAAGTAAAAATTGTACAGAGTAATATAGGTTAGAAAGTGATAACTGTTAAGGAGAAAACAATCAAAATTGGTAGGAGATAAGAGGAAATGGTGAGATTTTATATAAGGGATTAGGGACAAGTTCACAAAGATACTTCTCCTTGAGTTAAAAACTGGAAAGAGTGTGGGAGAACCCTGAGGATGCATGAAAAAAAATACATCTTAGGCAGAGAAAGAACCTTGTTAAAAATCTCTCAGGAAAATGCACATCTGCTGAGGGCCAGTGACCAAGCGGCCAAAAGCAGAAGATAAGAGCATGCTAGAAATTGTAGAGACTAACGCTGGCTTTACTTCAGCTGGAACTCCACAGGGGAGCTTTGAGGGAAGAGCATGGAATGATATGAGCAACATTTTAAAAGAATCAAAGAGGTTGCTCTGATCAGATTAGGTTCTAAGGTGGTAAATGCATTCGCAGGGGGATCAATTGGAAGGTTATGTAAATAATACTGTGTACACATAAGAGCATATTATAGAACACCATGGTTGCAGTGTGGGAAATTATCTGGACAGATTCAGATTTCTTGATAAATTTTAAAGAAATAACTAATGTGATTTGCTGAAGAACTGGTTATATGAGTAAGAAAAAAAGGAATTCAAGTATAACTCTATGATTGTGCTCTGAGTAATTTGAAGAATGGAATTGCCATCAACTGGACTGGGAAAAGCTACATGATACATAGATTTGAAAGGAGAAAAGGTGGAAGATTAGAAGTTCAGTTTTGGACTTGTTAAGATAAAAGTAACTATTGCAAATCCAAGAAAAGATAGAGGAAGGAGCTGGATTTGTGAGTCTGGAGTTCATAATGATGTCGGAGGTTGAAGGAAAGCAGCAGTACTAGGTGTGCTGGAAGCCAAGTGTAGAAAGTGTTTCCAGGAGGAATACTGACTGTGTTAAATGTTAATAGGAAGTTAAGTACCTTAAGGTTAAAAATCAACCATGGTATGGAGCATTATGGAGGTCATGGGTGATTTGTCAAGAGCAGAACAGTGAAGCAGTGAGGGCAAATTCCAATTGGAGAGGGGCTGGAGAGGGCACGGATAGGCAACTTTCTTTTGTAATTTCATTATAAAGAAAAATAAAGAATTAACACAGTAACTAGTTGAAGTTTAGTTTAATTTTACTTTTTTAAAGTGGGAGGATTGGGTTTTTTGTGTTTGCTGATGAAAATCACCCTTTAGAGAATGAAAAACAGATTTTATTGGAGATGGGGAGGGTTGCAAGTATAATGACCTTGAAAAAACATGGAAAGATGATATCCACTACATAACCGGAAGTGCTGGTGTTCAGTTTGAATGTGAAGAGTTTATCCAATATAACTGAAGGAATATGGGCAAAAATGCAGGAGCATTGGTATTTATGATTGTGGGAACTTATAGAAGTTCTCTTCTGAGAGCTTCTGTGCTTTTAATAGAATTTGAAAGTAAGAAATTTCCATAACAGTGAGAATAAAAGATGAGGGGTTGGATGTTTAAAGAAAGCTAAAGGAAAAAGCTTTTCATCTGGAAGTGGGAGTGTGAATGGAACAGGGAAATGTAGTATGATTACCAGGTTGAATTAAGTGCCCAGTAAAGGTTGGTGGTCCTAAACTTAAAGCAAAACTACTCAACATATGCATTTGTTTTACTTCAGCAACATTCCAGCTACTATGTAAAGTCATTAAACACTCAGAGTATAAGCTTTAACCAGAGTTAGGATTGTCCAGAGGAGTATGAGGAGATGAGACAGGGAACAAGAGACTTAAAGGCACATGAGCAGAGATTATTTAAAATAATGGATCTCTTTCAATCTCTATTCAGTAAATGACTATGGAACATCAACTCTATTCTAGGCAATATTTCAGGAACTTGGGAAACATTGATGGAAATAAATATTCCTGTCCTCATTAAGCTTACATTCTAATGGGAGAAGACAATTATAGATAAAGATGTATAATAAACACATAATAACATATATTAATAGATGATAAATGCCATTGGAAAGAACAGTAGAAGAAAAAAAAGGATCAAATGTATTGAGTGGGAAGGTGCAGGGTCTAATTTAGAGTGGTCATGCTTTGCCTGATTGGGAAAGTAAGATCTGAGAAAAGATTTGAAGGAGCTGAGAATTAGCAAGGCAGACAGCTGGAGAAAGATAATTCTAAAAACATAACTGCTAGAGAAAAGATCCAACATCTGAAATGTGCCTGGCACATTCAAGAAACTCAAGGAGGATAGTATGTCTAAGGTGTGGTGAAAATGTGGGAGCATAGCAAGAGATGGGGTCAAAGAAGTAAGAGTGGTGGGAGAAGAAAATCATGCTTGCCATCGCAAGGACTTTGGTTTTTCAGCTAAATGAAACAGGCAGCCATTGCATTATTTTGAGCAGAGCAATGAAACAATTTAATTTCATTGTTCAAAGGATGAGTTTGACTATTCAATAAACTGGAGAGAGACAAGGGATGATCAGGGGAACTTGTATATGAGCTTTCACGAGTTTAAGAGCAAAACCACCAAACCTCAGTGCTTATACAAGAAATAATTATAGCTCATTCATGCTAAATGTTGGCCAGGATCAGCTATGGCTTTGCTCCCTGAGTCTTTTCTATTTTGGGATACAGGATAAGGAAGCAGCCCATATCTGGGGCATGCCATGCTCATTGTAGAGGGAAAAAAAGAAATGGTGGCACCATAAAATAGCTCTTTAAGCTTCTCCCAGAAATGTCACCTGAGATTTCCATGCATTTCATTAGCCAGTGCTTCTCCTACAATGACTGGCACTGCAAGCAGTATTAGCTACATAATTTGAAGACCCTAATGCAAAATTAAAATGTGGGATCTCTTGTTCAAAAATCATTAGGCATTTCACAATGGCAATAGCAGAGCATTAAACTAAATGAAGGTCACACACCCATGAAGCTCACCCTGACTGTAAATTACATGGAAATGGGAAAGTCTAATACTTTCAAAGAAAAGGGCAATAAATATATGTATAATTAGGACTAATAATACCATCTACCATAATTTCATAGATGGCTACTGTTGCAATCCAAGTGATTGAATATGCTGGCTCAAATCAGGTGATAGTATTGGTAGAAATTGAAAGATATGGCTGATTTCTGAAAAGACTTTGGGAGTAGCATTCTTATATTAGAAATTAGAAAGAGAGGTGTGAAGGATGGTTGCAGATTTTATCCTCAATAACTGGACGAACAGAAATTCCAATGACTGAGATGGGGAAGACTATAAGTGGAGTGGTTAATATATCAAAAGTTTCATTTTGGACATGGTAACTTCAAGAAATATATTAGATGTTCAAAGAGAGGTGACAAGGAAGGAATTGGATACACATATTTTCAGGTTTTGAGAGAGATCAGTGTTAGAGAAATACATTTGGGAGTCACAGGGTGACAGATGAAATTAAAATTCACATTTGAGATCACCAAAATACCATAGCTATAGATAGAAATAATAATATAGAGTATGGATAGAAAAGAGAAAAAACAGTAAGTGGTAAGCCCTGGTGTACTTTAATATTTAAGTTTCAGGAAAATGAGGAATAGCCTTCAAAGGAGTCTGACAGAGAGCAACTAATGAAGTTAAAAGAAAAAAAAATCTAGTCAATTTGATATAATGCAAACCATGCAAAGAAAATATATCACAAAGTATCAACTGTGCCCAGTGCTGCTAATAGATTTAGTAAGAAGAGGACTGACAATTGAATTTAGTAACATGGATGTCTTCAGTTGACATAAAAACAATTTAAGTGGATTGGTGGGAGCAAAAGTCAGATTCAATGAGTCTAAGAAAGGAGAGGAATTAGACACAGTGAATATAGACAACTCTTCAGAAGTTTTGTTTTTAAAACAGAAAAAACTGACATATTTTCCTTAGCCTCAGACATTTTGACTAAGTTACCACAGCACACATAATGGAAGTTTCACATTCCCAAAGGTTCTGCATTCCAAGATAGTCATGAACAGGGACACGTGAAATTCATTCATACTAAGATAAGCCATGAAAAATAGAAACATTTTTTTCTTATTAAAAACAGGAAAATCTATTTTTAAATGAAAACTGACCCTAATATTACCCAAATAGAGTCATTTGTGATATAAATTTTGAACAATAAATTTTGCCTTGTGTTTTTTCTTCTGCTATCCAATTCTCCTGAAAAATTGGCCTCTCTTATACATGCTTTAGTATGAGTTTGTTTGAGCTTCTTCTTTTTCTTTAACAGATCCAAAGTGGAGGAAAAAAATAAACAGAGAGAAACTGGGATCATGAGAATCCTTCTTTTCCTTTCCTTTCCTTTTTTATTTCAAATGTGAGAAATAAGTACGTTTGCATGTTTATAAAAATGAGAGTGAAAAATGGATGATATAGGAGAGAGAAGGGAGAATTAAATTTGGAGCCATTTCCTTAAGTAAATAAAAAGGGAAATGAAAACAAAGGAAGGAATTGGCTTTAGATAGGACTACAAAAATTCATCTGTGACAGTGGTTCTCAGATAGATCATTCACTTAGCTGCTCACCCCTTCCAGAGAACATTTGGCAATGCCTGAAGACATTTTTGATGGTCACGACTGGGAGGGGATTTTCTGTTAGTGTTAATGGGTAGAGGCCAGGGATGTTGCTATACTTCCTATAACACACAGGACAGCTCCCACACTAAAGTATTATCCAGCCAAACTACCAATAGTGCCAAAGTTGAGAACTCCTGACCTATGGTGAGAGAAAGGGAGGTAAAATATGGAGGTGGAGGCTGGTAGTTGGTTATAGGTGTGTATGAGACTCTAAAGAATTCAATGCCTCAATGCAATACAGATCAAGGTCATCACCCAAAAAGACAAAGACTGGAGAGGCAGAGTGTTGAATTTAACTATGCTCATGAGTTTTCATTATCAAGCAAACTCAAAGAAATGAGACTGGAGTACCAGAAAATTGAGAGAATATGTAAGTGATTATAATAATTAATCATGGAATTTAATCTGGATAAAGAAGGGAGTTGAAATAATATGGCAGTGAGGGACAATGAAAATGTGGTATAGCCAGTGGACTGGAGGTTTAAAGGTTGTATCAGGTATGAGGTAAAAGGGAGCTGGTATGAAGGAAGGGTCATCAGAAAGGGAATGCATTGCATTAAAATTATGGAAGTGATGCAGTTCCATCTGAGATAGGTTGGAAGGTAAGATTATTAGTGAGAGAAGGACATTCAAGGACTGAAAGGCTAAGCTGTTGAAAGATCATTTGCATATATGTTGAAATTGCTAAGGATTCAGATGGGGTAGTCTTAGAAAAAGTGACTATAAATAAGTAGATAACATTATTGAGAAAAGAGGAGGAATGAGCCTGAGATCCATGGATGACAGCTAATATGAGGGACAGTGGTGATAGAATATGATGACTTGAGATATAAAGTTACAGGGTGTTAAGAAAGAATAGTCTGAAAGTCAGATGGGGATCAAACACATCTACCTCCTTCCAGCCTAGAAGTAAAAGGCTGAGAAAGAGAAAAGCCATGACCTGAGAGGGTGCAGAGAACACTTCACCCCTACTTCAGCATTAGTTTTCCTCCAAAACAAAACAGTGATGGGAATTTTCAGAAACAGTGTGAGGATATAGCATATTTTACTAATAATGGGCCACAAGAATTTCATAGTGCCCAATGGGAGGATTTAATGAGCTTTGGAAGCATGGGACAGAATAGAGAACTGGGGATGAGCAATGGCTAACCTGGGAGCCTGGGAGCAAATACAAGAAACAATAATGCACCTGGTGTGGTTAGTCCCAGAGGGTCCACAGGGGACAGTCATGACTGGGCTATGAACACTGGGGTCTAAGGAGGGCTGAGTGTTCCAGGACTTCCCCTTTATTCCTGAAGTATGGTGGGAGGGGCTGGGAGAAGAGTGGTCACAGTTCCCTTGCCTTGGTTTTCTGTGGACCCCTGTAAGAGAGGTGATTTTGCTCTCAATGCATGCAATGCTTGCTAATCCCAGTTGACGGTCTTAATGACTGCTGAGGGAATTCTAACTGAAATTCTCTTCCTTATTAAATAAACAAACTCCTTATATACTGAAAAGTACAGGACAAATGGTCCCACAAGAAAATGGACAAAGATATAAAGGTATGTGTTTAGAGCTTGAAAAGTAGAGTGGCTTATAGACCTGGGATATAAATACGGGTTTGTGTCTGGTTTTAACTGTCACTGGTTGTCTGACTCAGAGGGTGCTATGTTAGCTTTCTTTAAATCATTGGTAAAATGGGAGTACAAATTCTACACACCATACATGGATTTTCTTAAGGACTGAGTTAACTCATAAAAAATTTTTAGCACAGAGCCAGGCCCGTGACAAAGACTCAGTAATGGTAGTTCATATTTGTTAGCTATATGTATTAACTTAGGAAAGAAAAAAATGAGCAGTAAACTTAAGATATTCAACCCTACAGCAAACTATAATAATAAGGTAGAAATCTGAAGTCTATCCAATTGACAATAAATTTAAAAATATTGCCAGCATCCAATATTTCAGTGATTATATGGTGAAACAGGCACTCTCATATACATATGGTGGTCATAGGATTTGGCATTGCCTTTTTGGAAAATAATCTGTCAGCTTTCATTAATGTTCAAAATGTGTATATTCTTAAATCCATCAATCCAAAGTTTATGAATCTGACCAATGGAAATGAAGACAAGAGAATGTCAGGATTTATACATAAGAGTGTTTATCTTGGCTAACACTCATAAAATAAAAATTTACTTTGTTTCAAGGTGGTAAGAGCTACGTGTTTTTTCAGAGCATCTGGAAACTGGAAGCAGCAGGGAGGAGGACCACTGGCCTGTCAGCAGCCGAGGCAGAGAAAGGGAGCAAGAGTCAGGACAACAGCAGGTGAGGAGCTGGCAATGCCATCAGCAGCCTGGAGGGAAGTGGGGTCTGCAGCAGCCTCAGTAAAGCCTGGCGTTGTTAACAGATTGCACAATTTTTAAAACCAAGGATGACCTGTATTAAAATTTCTACTCTGCCATGTTCTACTACTCGCTGACCTCAGGTGGGTTACGAACTTCACTGAGGCAGATATCTCATCTGTAATATGAGGTGAAGCAGAAGGCCTACCACTGAGGGCCTTTATGAAAATTAGATGAGGTAATATTTTAGGTGCCTATTATGATGCCTTGTTATTAACCACCATGTAAATGTTTGTTAATTAAAAAATAAAATAAGTTCCACAAGTACTAGTGGGGTATAGTGTTTCTCCTCTCCTTCTGATTGGATACATCTTCTCAGAGTGAAAAAAATGGGACTTGGGAATTTGCCTTCAGTAGAACTAACAGTTGAGATTATAGAAAACAAACAACAGTCCAATAGATTGAAATGTGGGTCCTCAAATATTTTGTTGTTATTATCCCTATTCTTAATAATAAAATATATTGTGAATTAAAATAATAATAATGCCTACCAGGTATAGAGTACTGGGCCAAATATTTACCTCTATTATCTAACTCTCACAACAACCAGATGAGGTAGCTATGTAGGATTGTCCACATTTGATAAATGAGAAAACTAGTCAGCAAATTGTCCAAAGTAAACCACTTTATTAACTGGTAGCCAAGACTGAGACTGCATTCAGACTGATTGCAAACTTTTAACCGTTCACTACCCTGTACTCTGTTATTTGGCTTAATCTGGGAACACTGAGAGTTATATAAGGCCATTATATTATTGTGCAATATGGCCTGTGTTCCACTGGGATTTTGTGGACAAATGGGTATATCTTGAAGATTTGTAGTTGTAGGAGAATCAGTTCTGATATAAAAGTAATACACACAAAAGCAGGCAAACTAAAATAATAAAAAATAAAAACCAAACCAAACCAAACAAACAAAAAATCTCTGTCATATGATAGAAAAATGTGATTTTTGGGGGGGCGTAAATGACATTATTAACAAGATTCCAGGGACCAATGAAATGGTCAGGATTCATAATATCAGAATGACTAAGCTTGTCCCTAGTTCCTGGATCACTAATCCATATCAGGCAGGTTTAATTAGAGAGGAAGAGTCAAATGATTTCCACTTGCCTTTCTACATCATTTTAACTACTTTTAAATGTCCAAACTGTAATAAAATAAGGTTTGAACCATTGCTGTATCCATTTTCATGTGCCCTCTCCTTATTTCCCATGGAAGTATGAGTTATCTCATTAGCTTTCCTGAGGTGATAGATCAATATCACATACACATTTAAGCCTGCGCTTCTAAATACTCAGGATAATTAGCTGCACAAATTATACATTATTAAACTTCATTTTCACTGATTGTCTTTTTAAGATTAAGGTATTAAATATCATATTTAAATATACTAGTATAATAGTACTTGGTGACTAACATTTCAAAAGCTATTTAACACCTTTATATTTACCTAAGAAACATGAAGTAAATCATCTATATTAACCTCTAGATACAAGGAAAATAATGTGTTACCAAATGGATCCAAAAAATAATTGTGGTTGCAATATACATTTAAAATGCTAATGTTACTTCACCAAAAAAAATCTATAGAATTTAAAATCTACGCTCACTATCCTTACCTCACTTTCTATTTCAGGTTTCTTAAACATAGACTATGCTGTTATCTTAAGATTTTTATGAAGATTTTATTAACCCTTGATTGGGAAAAATTGTGTATTTGTTTTTAATACTATTTATAATTCAGTATCTACACTATTCTACCAAGTTAAGGCAATTGAAAAATAATGTTTTGACTTGTATTTTTCCTTTACTAATTAATTATAACTACCAACTGCTCATTTTAGTGTCATATTATTCCATAGATTATATCTAGAATTCTTCATTAAATGTCATGTTCTACTCTTAATATTTACCTATATGCATAGTTTGACCAATATTTATTATATTGTCACATCTTTCTTTTATTTAAGGGACATCAAATATCAGCTTGATGGTTCTGATCTGAAAACAGAATTATGTGAATTATTTTCCATATTTCGTTCTATTTTAATGAGATAATGGAGCAGGAAGAGGGTAAGGGAAGAATGAAGAACATACTCATTTCTGAATATAGTTTAAAAGAAAAGCCCATTTTGTGTTACTATGTACCGTATATCATATTATATTAAATAGTGGATAATCAAATAAGTAAAATACATTTTTTTTTCTGAAGGAATTTTAATCCAGAAGAATAGGTTAAACTATATGAATAAAAGTTGGAAGTTTACATATGGAAAAATAAGTCATTCCCATCTGGGTTTTTGTGGTTGTCTTTAGTTATCTTAATTTTAACAAAACAATAAAGTACTTTTAAAATGTAGCTGTGTGTGTATTAGCAATAGAAGTTGAGAGAATATGAATATTTTGGGGGAGTAGGAAATAAAAATGAATATAGCATATGCACTCATGTAATTTCACAAAGAGGCATGGAAACAGTTACTATGTTGCTAAAATGCATATTAAATTAGACTTCCACAGTCAATCTATTTAAAATATGCTGGAAAGGTTTTTTTATTTTATTTTAAATGAGATTTCTGAGAAAGTAAATATCTACTTCCTCTTTAATCACACTACTGGATTGCTTTTGTAGTCCCAAGTATCTTGAGATATTTATGGTAGTTTCCCCTTATAAAAAGAAAATTAATGTTTATTTCTCCACTAACATGGCAAAGATTGTATTATAACTTAATTAATTTTTTTTGTTTGATTTTGAAAAGAGACTATGTCCATCTGGTTTTCATGTCATATAAGGGATGGATAAAAGCAATTCCTTGCCCCACCCATATTGTATTTGTAATTTGTAATATCAGAAATCCAATAAAATGTTTTAACCAATCTAGCTAAATAGTCCAGAGGACATTTTAACATGCTGCACTGATGAAGCAAGAGTATTAAATTTATTCAACCATGAACAACCCTTTGATTATCATACACCTCAACTGCTCTGTTATGTGTTGACCACAAGAAGAATAAAAATAGAGAGTGAATGTGATTAGCTCCTGATGAATTGAAATCCCTTTAACAGACCTCAAATGGAGAAAATTTATATTTATAGCCACAATCAAGCTTTTGTTTTTTCTCATTGAGAGTAGTATTCAATAAATGTAACTGAAGTATGATAATGTTATTGTACATATATGAATAGAAGCATATGGAAAAGTAGAATTACTGCCTCTGTATTGTTTTCTCCATGAACAGGAGTGTCAATCATGTAACAGGAAAACTCATTAATAACCATGACAATTATGTATTTTTTGAAAACTGTGCCTACATTTGCATACCTAGTATTTGTCAGTAAACTGAGTGTAAAATGTAGGAAGTGATAAATAATAAGATTTTAAAATTATTGTGCAGCTGAAGCTTAACAAAGGATTGCTAAAAAAGCTTAGTTGAATGGGAAAAAACATGTAATTCAACTGGATAAGACATGATTATATTATGCTTAAGCCATTGTTAGCATATGGAAAAATGTGGAGAAGTTTAAAAAGGCCTGATAATTACAGCATCGCTTCTTTTTGGCAGCCCTATAATATTCATTTTCCTGTTTCTTAGACAGATGCAGAATTCTATAGTGTTGGAACTGAATGTCAAATAAAAAAGTCCTGTCAATGCTCATATCCCATATATACAGATTTTTTTTTACAGATGAATTATTACAACTTCATGTTTTGCTTCTCTGCCTTCACAGTTATTTCACACATACTTGTTGTGAGTAGCTATAAATGATGAAGCATGGAAATTTCACAGAACTCACTAAGAAGTGTGAAATCAAGTTTGAGATGTTGAACACTGTTAATTTATTTGTATCATTGGTAAAGGTAGGACAACAGAATTAGGATGAAGACATATGTCAAGTAAGGGAAGGGAGAATAGATATCTATCAAGTCTTATTGAAACTCACCTCTCTCCTCTACTCAAATATATGTCACTTTCCGGGAATAAATCAAACTTATAAACAAAACTTAGTAATACATTTAATATAACATATACTTGCAGGAAGCTTATAGTCTAATTAAAAGGTGATATTCTTAAACACATCCATGGTAGATCCCTTCTATCTTCTAATACTGGCTAAGTCACTCAAATTTCTCTGTGTGAATCATTGATAATTCTGAAAAATGACTTTCAATCTCTCTCTGAATCTATCTACTTATCTACCTGTCTGTCTATCTATCATCATCATCATCTATGATAGGTGGATAATATTACATTAATATTACTTATATTATATCATATCATATATTTTATATATAATATGTAAATACATACTTATCTGAAGATTTAGATATACTTTTCCATTAAATTAATTTTCCTTTTTCTTTTTTAGAGGTTTGAAACACCACTATAAAATAACTCTCTTTGGTAATGAATTTTATTTATAATTTGTCATGATAGTATCTTTCCTATAAATAATATATCTCAGAGTGCCCAGAGTATAATGGACAAGAACTTACTTCTCATTACATTATTTCCATGACCATCCTACAAGATAATAAAAACTGTTTATCTTATTTCAAATATGTAATTTAGTATTAACAGTTTCCTAGTTTATAGGGGAATTTGAAGAAGGAACAGTCAGACAGACAACTAACATGATGCTCTCTGTTTTGATTAGGCTGGCTTTTGTTTAATTGAACTGTAGCTGATATACAATCTTATATTGGTTTTAAGTATACAACACAGTGGTTCAACAGTTACCCATATTATTAAATCCTTATCCCAACTAGTTCAGTTACTATCTGTCAACATAGGAAGATGTTATAGAATCATTGGCTATCTTCTCCACACAGTACTACTGTCCCCATGGATTAAGTTGGCTTTTTTATCTACTTTTCAAAAATGTATACCTTTTTAGAAAAGCTTATTTACATGTGCATAAAAATAGAAATGTGATAGGAAAAATATGGTGCCAGACAACATTCCAGACATTAGAATCTAAAGAGAGGAAAGCAAGAACTTGTCTTAATAGTAGTCAAAAATTACAAAATGAGTTTACAACACTGTTGTTCAATTCTCCAGCTTCTCTTTATGACTGTTACTTAAGTTCAGATGCAAGGAAATCAGAAAATCATAGTATGTTATCTTTAAGAACATAAAGGTCATATAGTGTGACCTTCACTTTACAAAGAAAAGGAGACATCAATCAAGCAAATGACTTACCTAAAGTCATTTAATTAGTTTAAAACACATAATGAACTTATTGTATATAGGATTCAAATATATAGATTTTTTATATCTGAAAATAATGGCTACTTTGGCTTATTAACACTTATGAGAGCAGAGGCCTTATGAATTCTATTCTTAATTTTTGTTACATATTGAAAGCATAGTAAAATATTTATACCCTATATTTAAGATGCAGATAAGATGAATAAAGTGAATATCCACTTATCTATCACCAAGTTTATAGAGGACTTCCTGAAGTTAATTTCCCAGGCTATTTTTTCCCCTTATTCTGCCTATTAATTTGAAGAGTTATTAATTAACAAGATGGTGCAAAAATTGTAAACATATCAGAAATTAAACGATGGAGCAAATTTTTCCAGAAACTGTAAAATTCAATTCTGAATAATCAAAAATTATTATTTTGTTGGATTTTCCACTAATCACTTTTAACTTATCCAAATACAAAATACATCTGATCTTTATTTTGTTCTGAAAAATCCAGTTTGTTTATGTCATCAAGGATAAAAAACTACAGAGTTACATGTAAAGTCTTGATTTAAGATAAAGAGAACAAAGAACTCTGGTATAGACAAAAGGCATAAGGAATCACTAATGTAATACATATATATATACAATTTTTTAAATTTAAGTATGAACTACTTTCTCATATTTCAGAAAATGGCTGAAATTACATTTATATATTTTAATTCCTATTTATTGAAAGTCAAGTTGTTCCCTTAAGTACATATACAGGAGAAAATTATGAGCAATCATAAACTGCAAAGTCTTTTGTATTTAGAAAAGAAAATCTCAGCAGAAGGATCTGGCTATAGAATATTGTCCAGGTCAGCAGACTTTTTCACATAAAGATGAGTGATTATGCAATAAGTATCACAGCAGGGTTGGTAATATTTCAGTATTAGGTAAGATGGTATTTATTTTCTGACCATTCCATCACCATAATAATTTGAACGGTTCTCTCTTCCTTTTTTTTGGCCTCAGTTGATCTGAATTTAAGCTAATCTGTAATTTTACCTACTGCAATGGGAAAAAAAGTGTCCTTTAAAAACAACATCTTTGAATAGATGTAAGCATGGTCCTTGAGCCAGCAGTGGCAGCATTTGGGAACTTGTTAAAAAAGCATATTCTCAGGCATCACCCCAAACTTTCAGAAAAATAAATCTTGTGTTTGGGTTTTACCAGTAATCTGTGTTTCACCAAGTCCTCCATGAGATTCTGCTACACAGGACCACACTGACAGAGATTAACAACAAATGCCTTAGTAACTTAGAGGTTGCCTATGAAATGTGATTTTAAAACTGACAATTGTCAAAGTCCATCAGTCTAATACAGTTTGGAAAGATGTTTGAAATTAGACCTTCAAAAATGTAGACATCCTTGGGAGTCGCAGTAGTCTAAGCTGTTATTATCTCCCTCTTTTTTTATTAGTCATCCTGCTAATTTATTCTCAAGGTCCACTTGTACATCATTTTCCTTGACACTAGGCTCTGGAGGATGGCCAGTGATCAATGGATCACCAGATGTAGTGGTCACTTCAGTCTCATACTCCTTTACCTGTCTATGAAAATCCCTTTCTGGTTTGTTTATGCACGCCAGCTTTAGGATTGTATCTAAAGCCCTCTTATAAATCCCTTTTCCGGGGTTCCTCGGTTTCCCTGGAAGACAAAGAAACCATATTAGAAGAAAGTTTCTCAAACTGAGATATGCATAGCTTAGAAAGTATTTCACATAACTTTAGGTGGTATTCAAGTAAGTCCAAAGTCAGGAATTCCTAAACTTTGTTAGCATGAACACAAAGATAATAGCCAATTGTAACTGGAGTAAAGAACTAGGGGAGGGAGCAGGAAATTCTGTTAGGAGGATGAAGGTAAACGGATTGCATATAACTGACTTGAATGATTATTTTAACCTTTTTTTTCAAGTTAATGTGTTGAATATTTATGCCTTTCTCCCCACTGAGTATATTATAATTTGCTAGCATTATCTTTGGTAACTAACATATTAAGTCATAAATAAACATGCTTTGGTATTTAATTTTATTATGAGTAATTAACATTTTTTTATGAAGTGTTTGATTAAAAATTTCTCACTGGGCACCTGGTAACACCAGATCTGAATAGTGTCAGGGTGAACAGGAAATAGACGTTTAGAACAAAATTCTACTGGTCAAAATAACCAATGCCTAGCAGAAGACATTCTTAACAACCAGAATGAAGTGGAAGGCGTCTGGATCTCTGTAATGAAGTAGCACAATAGCAAAGAAAGATGGTCAAGTGGAGAAAAAGGCCAGTGAAATTGCTGACTTATTTGTATGTATCTTACCTATTATAGGCTTTCAATTTATTAAAGACGGTGTGTTGCATATACACACAGATACACAACTCATAATGGCAAAATATTTCAAGCTTATCCTGGAAAAATGTATTTTTATGATCAAGGATCCTTCCTAAAGGCTGAATCCTTTACAATAGCCCCACAATCTCTAACTTCCATCCATGGCTGAGTATAACAGGCCCTCAGCACTGGCAGTGCGGCCAAAATGCAAATCGCTACCCTAAGTATGAAGACAGGAGGGATCCCAAGCCTCTAGCACTTAGAGTTCAGCTAAAACAGGATGGTTAGGCATGTCCTTGACCCAAGCACTGGTAGAGGACAACTTGGTAATAGAAAGTGATTGAAATAAGTTATCTAAACTGCTGAGGTAGACTGCAGGGTCAGACAGTTACCATACCAATGACAGAATGGGGGAAGGAGATGGGACTAAAGGGACCTTGTGAAGACCTCTTCCACTTAGCTAGTGTGTAAATAAAGGTCTTAAAAGAGCTCTGATAAATCCATTTGCTTCTTTTCTGACTCAGTACCACAGTTACTATTCCTTCTGAATGGATAAGACAGAATCTATTAGAGTTTCAAGTATTTCAGTGAAAGAAAGAAATAAAAAGAATAATTAAGTTGTTACTTGATAAACTAAGGAAAAGATTTCAAGTGGCATCAGACTGCAGAATGTCTTCCAAGGAAGCACAAGAGCTATTTACTTCTTGTAGCAAGTTCAAATATGTATGTACACAGTAAAGAAGCCTGCTATAGTAGATGCCTAGGAGTAATAATAAGTGCATCAGATAGTCAAATGTGACTGAAGTAAATTATGCTGGAAAGGAAATTTTGGATCTCTCACAACTCAATCCTGTTGGAAACCTGAAATTATCTTCTCAAAGTGAAACTGTCTAAAATAGGCATTTATTTTATATTATATATAATATGATGCCATGTATTTTTCTATTCTTAAATCACCTGTAGCATGTCTACTTAAGTCTAGTAGAATACTTGTCTAGGATTAATTAAAGAAGGATCAACAGTTCATAGACTTCTTAAATAATATGTGAAAGCCACATAACGTGAAATGTTTGCTGTGTGGTATAATGCCGTCTCTGTGACTTCTGTTGTGCTATTGCAAATCTTAGAATATCAAACGATGAGATAGTCCCTGGACAAGATAACAAGAATGACTTCTCCTAAGCTGTATGTTATATGGAAACAGCAATGAGTGAAATTGGGAGATGATTAGAGAATACATTGTAATATCCTAGAAAAATGAGGTTCACTTTGCATATTTGTTTGGTCAGGTCATTATCTGACTCTCTTGGCTTAGTGAATGTCAGATGGTCAACAGAAACCTCTAAGTTTCTGAGTCAGAGAATTCTCTGTTGTGGAGACAAGCACAGCCCACTTGTAACCTTTGGTACCCGAATAACCATGTATCCACATGGCCCCCTCTTTTGGGTGGTATGCTAAGTATATGGTATGGAAACATCTTGTTGGGATACTGACCCTGCTAATGAAGGTTTTGTTCCTTGGGGCACTGATCACACAAGAATGATGTCTCCTAGCAAAGTAAAACATATAGTATGGTCATAATCACATGCCCTTTTCGGCATGCATGTAAATCTCTGATCCTTTACCCCCAGCACCCACAGAGTCTCTGTCCCCTCACCCCACATAAGCAGTTCCCTCTCTGTTCACAATAGTGGTTGGAAAATTTGTCCAGCTGGATGCTCCTGAACTTTCATGGCTTGTGTGCTAGTCTCCAGGTCTTTCTTTAAGTCTCTTGAGCACTTTCCCATCACAACTCTTCCAGTTGGGCTTGCAATCAGACTTGCGATCACACATCTATCTTCTAGTAAATTACTCCAGGAATTTAAGGGGCCAGGGAAAATGGGATAATGTGTCACTGATAACAGATACCTTTACACACACATGCAAAATTTCAGAGATGAAATGAGGGACCATTCATCCATACAGTGACCCCACACCTGTGCCATTCAGTATCTCTTTCCTCTTGCATATTTGTGAATAAGATGCCTCAATATATCTTGGCAACTGTGGTGGTTTAGGTTGCCTAGAAAGAAGACCCAGCTTGGGCTCCTGAATGCATTAGCAAACACCTGCACATAAGACAAAAGTGAAACTGATTTCTTATTAACATCTCACTTCATTAAAAAATGTATTTCATATATTCTCATTGACAAGTGAAGCCATTGCTTTTGTGAAGTGCAATATAATTTGGGACATTTTAATCTTTTCTATGCATCAAATACACTTTATAAAAGTAGAAGTCTACTCTTCCCTCTCAAGTAGGGAACTTAATTTGTGGAGGTATTCTCATGCATCTTAATGGGATTTTTTCTCTTGTATCACTTCTACCAAAAAGTAAATTAAGCTTTGAGAAAATGCTATTTGTTCTGACATATACATACACATACACGCACAATAACACATACACAGTGGGTGAAATAGACAAAGGGGATAAGGGAGCACAAAATCTCAATCATAATATAAATCAGTCATGGGGATGAAAGCACAGCATAGAGAATACAGTCAATAATTCTGTAACATCTTTCTATATGGACAGATAGTAACTACACTAGTTGGGGTGAGCATCTAATAATGAAAAAATATTTTAAAAAAACAGATGCGCACACACAAAAACACACATATACACAGGTAACCCGCATACTAAAGAGGATTGTAGCTCTGGATATAATATATTTACAAAAATATATGTTCTATTACAAAATTTTATTTTTAACCGGACAATAATGGAAGAGGCAATTGAAAACTAAAGAAATTCCATTTGTTTTACCTTTGTCCCCAAAAAGAGCTATGCTAGCATCTGACTTAAAGAAAAAATCAGTATAAGCGTTTTTCAGCCCATTACAAACAGAAACAGCTGCATTACCAAACCCTCAGAGATAGAACTGATAATGAAAATGTTACAGACCTTTAAGTGGAGCATCTCTGCCAGACAAGGTTATAATAGTGAACTTACATTAGGGAAGAAAGCATTCAGTATTTATGATTTGCAATTTTAACTTGTGTTTAAAGTGGTACAGGAGGATTCATGGGGGATTTAATGTTCTAGCAAATCTATTTGGTCAGTACTGTTAGATTTTATGACCTTTCATTAAGACTTGAAAGTTTAACTGTACAGATTCTGCATTGAATGCAAATCATGCTATTTTGTGCCTGCTTGTCCTCTGCACATCTCTAGGGCCACAGATCAAAGAGGCAGTTAGAAAGTTTTGTATTTTAAAGGGGCTGGCATCAGAGGCTATAAATATAATATTCATCAAAGGACTTCAGAGGACAAGGCTTTAAATGAAAAACATAGAGAATTGTTTATTCTTTTAAAATTTATACTCCATGGAAACCAAGAGAACCATATTTAAAATGCTTGATATGTAGCTTAACATCAAAAATCTTTCTCTAGTGAAGAATATTTAAATTTTGGGGAAAGTGGTTAAATTCAACCAAATTCTTCCTTGAAGCCATAACTTATTCTACAACCATTCTCTCAATATGCATCATAAAGTTTATGGAAGTCATCAACCTCATTCAAATAACATTTAGGTTCAAATAAATCTCCCTGAATAAATCAAGTAATCCACGAGATTTCACATGGGTTTTCTTATTTAATTCTCATAATAACCCTGTGTTTTGTGAATCATTAGATCCATGTTACAGATGAGAAACTGAAGTTCAGAGATGAAATAATTGGCTGAACATAGTCTCATATGCGGACTCAGAGTCTCTATGTGGACCTCCAGGATAGTGCTTTTGTTTGTTTGCTTTTCCCTGTTACACCATGTTCTCTTTTGTAAGCAAATATGACCCAGGTTGTATTTCTAGTATTTGAAGATATTGTTTTGATATTCAAATATTTTTCCTTGGTCTTCTAATGAAGCTGAGAAAGTTTTGCAAATGAAAAACCCATATTAATCATATATCCTTCGAACAGTCAGTTTAACCAAAGAAGGGTGAGAAATTTATTCGTATAATTATCAGTTTCCAGGTAGGACATTTAAAATGCCAAAGGAAAGGACAAGTGCATAACAAAACAAAACAATAAACAAAAAACCTCATCTACGGTGTGAAAAGTGAGAAAAATGTTTGTGCTTGTGAGAAGGGAAGGACTGGAAGAGGATCTGGGATGTTCTAGTGCTTTTCTTCTGGTTATGGTGTATTTTCCACAAACGTGTTCCTTTTGTGAAAATACAGTTATACACACCAGTGTTAGATGGCCCCACATGTGTTGGCATATTTCCAGCTTTTTCAACCTTGTCTTTTATCTCGAACCCTCATATTTTCATGGCTGTAACTATCATCTCCTGTATCCAGTGACTGGAAATTTTTTGTTTAGAATCCAAGTAACCAAACAGAGCTTCAGATCATGATCTTAATTTATGTTTCTTGGACCATTTTGGATAAGACACACAAGAAGCCAGATACAGGGTATAATATTATTTCAGCATTATTAGTAGTAAAGTTCAAATAGGGAAATAAATATAGATTATAAACAAACTTGAACTTTCTATTCCTTTCCTTGCTACCCAATCCCTTTTCATATAAAATAGGCCTTGGTTCCCACACATAAGGGAAGAGGGTCTGCAGAATGTTGTGAGGAATGACAGGGTACCCACTGCCAACCTCAAACCTTATCAGGTCTGAAAATAAGATTACAAGTAGGAAGCCACCTTGGAGGCAGATCCTGAGAGGCAGATCCTGGGCTCAGTTCCAACTATGTTTACAACACAGGGTAAAGAGCTCACTGTCCATCTATTTGTCAATGTGGCAGAAGAAATACCTAAGACTGACTGAATTGTTTGAGCTAAAATAGTAGAGTTATTTTTCTCCCAGTGTTACCAATTTGATAACCCACTCTTTGTTCTCTAGGGGAAATATTATAAAAGTGAATGAAGTGATTCACTGAGAAAAATAAAATATCCATCCCTCAATAGAAACATAAGAAATGAAGTAATAATCATCACCTTCTTCCTAAAATCTTGTTTGACATTTACCTACAATTAACACTTAACTGAAGCTTTCATGACACTCAATACAAATGTCTACAATTCTGTATTATAGCTGAGATATACGTTCATAGGATTTTTACACAATCATGTGCTTCTCATTTGTTCCTATGATATTACTAAGTACCTATTAAGCTATGGACAAATTATCAATGAGCATTACACAAGTAGCTTAATTCTCCATTTTGATACAATAGACCATCTTTTTCTTATTTTCAGACAGTAGAACTCTTAGTATATTGCTTTTCCCCAAAGTTCACTAAAGTACTTTATCTTATTCAGAACTGCCCCTATACAGAAATTAGCATTCAGAAACTATGACAATATCCTTCTCTCAACAAAGTATAGAACATGTCCTTACAGGAATGTTGAGCCCTTGTTTCAGTACAAAATAATATACGTCCTTCAGAATCTATTGAGAGGAAGATATTTAAATACTTTTAGAAATAAACTCTGTATGGAATGACTTTCAGATGCACCCCTCTGATATATCTTAATATAAAACACTTAATACCTTATCTGTTCATTATATATATCCATTAGTGTCTTTTGTGCACAAGGAAGATGGGAGAAAACCATACCCTAACCTGAAGAACATGTAAGCCAGAGGTGAAAAAGATATGAAAACACCAAATTACAACACACTCCCAAACTGCTGTAGTGAAGATTTATACAGGGAAGCAGAGAAGCCTAAAAGGATAAACATTTAAAACTTCTTGGGGGAACCAAGAAAAGTTTCTAAAGAGGAAATTTTAGTACAGCAAAGGATGAAGCAATATTTCACCCTGCAAATGTTGGGAGATGATACGGGTGAAAGGAACATTACCAGCAGGGTGAATTGTATCAACAAAGTTAAATGCTTTTATCCAATTCTAATGCACATATCTATTCATTCAATGAATATTTATTTAGTGCCTGCAATGTGCCAGACATTTAGATTCTGAAAACACATCATTTAGAAAGTATGGACAACTTTCCTTCCCTCATGCTGCTTATATTCTAGTAGTGGTGACAGAAAATTAATAACCTAAATGTACAATATCATTTCAGATCATGATAAATACTATAATGATAAATCAAAATAAATGAGAGAGTGAGGTAGAAGATGGGCAGAAGGGTTATTTAGAGCAACTCTCTGATGTAACCTCAGTGAGAAAATAGGAATCCAGGATGACCACTAGATCTTAGCTTGGGAACAGGGTGAATACGTTAATACTTGCTCTGATACAGAGTGCTTTATTAAAAAGGATCAGGTGTGTGTGCGTGTGTGTATGTGTGTGTGTGCACGTGTAGGTAAAGATATGTATGTTTTTATATGTGTGGTGCAGATGAGAGAATGAAAAGTTTGTCTTGAATATGCTGTTTTAGCTTTCAGTTTATGAGGAGATTTCCAGCACAGTTCCACATATCAGTCAGCTGTTTTTCAGTGGGAATGTCACATCCAAAAATGTAAATTCATGAGATCATATTAAATCTATGAGAATGGAGATCACCAAAAAATTTGTGCAGGTAGAACACGCAGTAGGCACAGGTGGAGCATTGAGATGCTCCAACATTGCAGTGTTGAGGAGTCCCCATCCAGAAAAGGGCACTGAAGGTTGATAACAAGGTAGGAAAAACATTTGAAGATGGCACTGTCTTATGATGAAATTGAAGAAAGTGTCTCCAGCAAAAGGCATGATGAACAGGGAAAAATGCTGCACAGAGGTTAACTAATATCAGAAATTTTTAACTTCTGTGTTGTCGAGATGGAGTTGGAAAATTTCACTAAAGTGATTGGAGAGGGTTGAAGAAATAAAAGGAATGAGCAAGCTGAACCCGAGGCCTTGACAGTGAGGCAGAAACAGATATTGTAAGGGAGACAGTTTAAGCTTGGACTGGTTAAAGCACCTTAAGAAAGGGGAGAATAATAAGATTTTTGTGTCTAGGGTATACAAAAAATCTTCATCACAGACAGTGAGGAAGGCTGAAATGAAAGAGTTAAGGTAAAAACCAAAAATAAAATATAGAAACAATAAGGCAAGAAAAATGAGGTACAGAGTCATAGCCAGGTATGGCCAGAGGCAAAGATCAAAGTTTTAGTGTGGAAACAAATGTTTGAAATCAGGGAGAAATTTGAAAGACAAGGAGTGTGTCTTTTTGCCTGACCAATGTATTATCTGTACCTGCCACACAGGGGGAATAAACAACTTTTTATTGAGTACTGGAATGCATATGTTCTGGGAGTGAGAGATTATTGACAGATATTTCAGTAATATTGGGAACTAAAGCAAGATTCCTAATACTGGAATTGAAACAGAGAAAGTACATTGAGTACAGGTGTCAGTTTTCTACATAGCTAAGATATTCATTACATTTTCTGTGGCTTTCTTTTCTCTTCCTTTTTTTGGACTGGAAAAATGAAATCTTAAAAGGACTCTTGAATATACAAAAGTTGTGAAGGTTGAGTAGGTCTGCTGTGTGAAGACCGCAGCCTGGAGCCCTGCAGACACAGTCATTCCCTCTTACCTGCTGATGGTGGTCCCTGAGGGGGTTGTCACAGGATCTAAAACACTGGGAACATTTAATCATCACGTAATAAAGCCATGTTTCGTATATAAACTTTCTGAAACACATACCTTGTGTCAAATGGTGCATACATGGGTTTATCTGAGAAAATAAATTATTACAGTAGATCAAGAAGACATATTATGAATTTGCATAAATAGTTGATGAAGACCACCTTGTTCCAACTTCCACTGAACAGGACAAAAATTGTAAACAAGATATTAAATAGATACAAAATATGATGTCCTTAACAAACCTTGACACATTCCTTTACCACAGGAAATCTCATTTTTCTGAACATACTTCCTCTTTTCTTGGTTTCCTTCTAATGGCAGTTCTCATTTTCTATTATCTAGTACTGTTTTCTGTTTTTGTACTTTCATACTTTTCCTACTAAGACTGGAGTCTTTGCAAGAGAAAGAACCATAATCTACAGGATTCACTCAATTACTACTTATAGACTGAATAAGCACAACTGTTAAGGGCCCAACCTAGAAGTGTGGAGCTAGAGAAACTCATCAACTTGTTGTGAATGGAAATTTTCTGTATTCCAGGTGGCAAGAAGGCGGGCTCTTTGGTCAATTAAATATCTTTTATGTGCACATTTTATGCAAAATGAGAATAATTGAACTCCCTTGATAATTCCAAATATTTCATTAGAAAATTTAACAGTACATTTAATGCTTAATCTATAATAATATCCATACATTGACATCATAATAGAACATTAATCAATGGCTCACTAATATCAAGAACACCTGGAAGCTTCTCTTTATCAGTTTTCCTTAATCCAAGTGTGAACAGTGTTGTAACAAAGTTAATTGTGTAACAGCTCTTTTCTGTTATCAGTTGTTCACATCTCATACTAAATGGTGCATTGAAATATTACAAATATAATCTGGTAAGATGGTTTGTTACACACATCCTTTATGAAACAAGATGCTTGGTTAGAAGATGGCAGACATTCTTGTTCAGTTTCTGTTCCCAACAAGTTTTCAGTATTTCAAAATAAATATGAATTTTTTATAATTTTTGATATGTTTGCTATAATTCTGAAGAGAAGCAAGTACTTTAGAACTTCTATTGAAGGAACATTGTTAAGAGTATTTTATTATGAATGGGTGTCAAATTTTATTTTATATTTTTTCTCAATCAATTGAAATAATCAACGGTTTTCTCTCATTTATTATGTTAATATGGATTGCATTGACTGACATTTGAACATAATGCCTATGTCAAATTACAGGAATAAATGCAGCTTGTTTGTGATATATTATCATTTTTATTTATTCCAGATTAGTTTTGTTGACTTTTTAAAGGGTTTTTGTACCTATGCCCATAGGTGTGAAGACCTTATAATTTCCATCTTCTCAGCATTTTTGTTAGGTTTTTGATACCATGGTTATTCTTGGCTCACAAAAAAAGGCTGGGAATACATTCCTGAAAATTTTCTTTACTTCTGAAGATTTTGTATAAATTTCTTCCTTAACTATTGGTGGAATTTACTAGGGTAACCAGTCTTTTGGGCCCAGAGTTTCTTAATGAAAATATTTTGATTACAGATTCATTTTTTTCTGTAGTTATAAGAAAATTCAGGTTTTCTTGTGCTGGTTTCAATATGTTTCATTTTTTTAAGAATTTGCTCATTTTATTTCATAATCAAACTTGGAGTTTTTATAATACTATTATCTTTATCATCTTTATAAACCTCTGAAAGATGTATTATCATGTCTCCATTTTACTTGTAATATTAAGTATTTTTCTCATCTCACCTTTTCATTGGATTTTTATTGCCAGAATTAATCAATTTTATTGGATCTTTCAAAGAACCAACTCTGTGTGTGCTGTTCCTTTTTATATTATGTTGATTTTCTATTCATTAATTTATGCTTTTTAGTATTTCTTTTAATTTCCTTGTTTTTAATTACTGATTTTAATTTAATTTTATTTTTTCTACAGTCTATGGATGCTTATGTTATTTAGAACTATAAGACATTTAGTTATTTATATCTTGATTTTTCAACAAATGAAGATTATCTACCTTTTTTTTATTGATTTGTACTTTCAATGTGTTGTGATCAGAGAAAACCATTTGTATGGTTTCATCCTTTGCTATTTGTTGAGACTTTCTTGAGGGCCTAATACAAGGTCATTTTGTAAATGATCACTGTATTTACCCTACTTCCCAAATTATATAGCATTTTTACTGTGTGTATCAGTCATAAACAGTTAACAAAAATTATTAATTTTTATATTTGATATTACTTTAGATTTATTTTCAATCTGAAATCAATCTGTTGTCAAGAGGACCTCCATTTTAACTTTATTTTGTGCCAATTTAAAATTAATGAATTCTTTTAGTTTTGTTTTTCTGAGGCTGCCTTTATTTCACTCTCCTTCTTGATGAATATAGTAGTTGGATATAGGATTCCACTCTGGCAGTTATATTCTTTCAGCATGTTAAAGACACATGAGTCTGACTTCCATTACTTCTGTAAAAAATCTGGCTATCATTCTTGCTCCTTTAAAGAAAAATAGTCTTTATTTTCTCTTATACTTATAAGATTTTCAATTTGATTTGGTTGTATGCATTTTTATTAAACTATGTTTAGGAAGTTCCTCTTTTTCCTTATTTAGAATTCCTAAGACTATTTGAATGTATGATTTAATGTATTTATTATTTGTACTGTTCAGGTCCCAGTAATGTAAATATTGCTTTTGCTCCATTTCTCCTTTCCTTCTGGGACTTCAGTTATACTTTTGTTAAATCTTCTTTTTGTGTACTTTATGTCTCAGCCTCTCTTCCTAAATTTCTCTCCTTTTATTTTTGTCCACTTTCCAATTCAATAATCCTCTCTCCAGTTTTCTCTAGTCTACAGCCATACACTGAGTTATTAATTTGAGGAATTCTAATTTTTTAGCTCTAAGATCCATTTCCTTCTTTTTCAGAATTTTTAGGTCTCTGCTAAAGTTCTCTCCTCTATTTTTCATTGAATACTTATTCAAAGTTATTTTAAAGTCTGTGCCTGATGTCTCCTATGCTCTTGTGGGCTATAGAATTTAGAACATAGTAAATTAAACACTAACATTTAGAAGAAAAGAAATAATAAATAGGTAGAAATTAATGAAATAAAAAGTCAATTTAATACTGAAAGAATAATATAATCCAAAATTGATTCTTTTGAAAATAATGATAAAATAAATTACTGGCAAGACCCTTGGGTATATGTTTTTGTTGATTTTGCTTCTCTTATTATTCACTCATATTGCCTTGACTCCTTATGTAACTGACCTTTTGTTGTTTGCTTGTTTGCCAGGCATTATAAATGCAAAACTGTAATTACACAAAAATAAATAAATAAAAATAAAGGTTGTTAGCTAGGATTTCCAGATTTTTCAGTACTAAATTATATAACTTTCCTATAGAGTTGGGACTCAAATGTTATATCACCTAAAATTTTCATTATTTAAATAAGGTTTTCATAGCAAGATAAAGAATAAAAATATCTTATTACTCAAAAAAGGGCAGCTGTAATTTTATATAATAGGGTACATTAATCATAATTTCTTTAAAGTTCTTCAATTGATATGCAACTAAATTTAACCCTAAATGGAGAACTTTTGACAAGCTCTATATCCCTGAGGTAGTGAATGGTGTGAAAATAATGGCGATTTTTGAAAACGACAGTTTTAAAATTATTCACACTTTATTAAAAACTACCATGGTTCCAATACCTTGCCATGAAACTACCCAAGCAAAATGGCCTAAATATATTGTACATTAGTTTATATGATAATCTCTACATTTTTCACCAAAAATTGTTTCAGTTTTGAGACATGAGCTAATAAATTAGTGATAACTGCTTGAAAAATTTGTGCCATGTTTGTCAGAAAATATTGCTTATAATGAAAAATAGACCCTAAGTAAGATTTTAAATACATTGACTTTATCTCATAAAATGATAATCCAGGGACTTGTTAGTATTTACATCTTTATATCTTACCTAAAATATCACAAAATATTGGACAATAAAAGGAAGATAGCCACTATAGTAAAAATCTAAGAGATGAAAATATAAAGTCCTGAAATATTCCTTCTTAACTATGGCTAAGGTTGTATGCTCTGCAAAATCTGAATTATAGTATTTCCTAAATAGGGTATTTTTTTCTTTCAAAAATAGGATTTTCCTTATGATGGATTTCAAAATTTTTTACAAAATAATTTCACTATAAGGTGGACATGCAAGGTAGACATTGGGGGGAGAGGCCGAGAGAGGCCTGCAATGAGACACCTCTGCCAAACTACCAGAGTAGTAATACCCTGAATCACCATGGCAGCTTTTAGTAGTACACAAAGGAACTAAAACCTCTGACAAGTCCATTGACTTCAGACTGGGGCCATGCTCAAAAAAAAAAAAAAATGAGTTTAAGATTTTTCATGATTATGTAAATGTATCATTACTCTAAGATCAATACTCTGCACATAAATGAGTCAAGACTTAAGCAAAGCATTTCCCAAATTATTTCATGGAATTATGAGCTATTAACAAGAGCTAATAACATGGTCTGTTAAAAGTTATTACTAAGAAACATAGCATGCAATTACTTGGTCAACAAAGTTTTGGAAATGTTTGAAATGATAAAGGAGTCCCTTTGCAGTAGAATTTCTAAAGCTTGTAAGAAGCTAATCTGTATTCTTAATATAAGAGGAACAAAGTATTTCTCTTTTCCAAGTGTTTATCCTTCTTCTTCCTCTGGAATTTCAATTAGTGAAAAAGACTGGAAACCACCATGCCATCCTATTACTGGCCTGCTTCAGTATTAGAGACCACTGTATATGGTTTTATGGAAGGGGACTTGGATTAGGATTCCTTCTTTTTCCCATGTACATTTATTGAAAGTAATACTTGGAGGGTGATTACAATATCCTGACAGCACTGACTCAGCATTTTATTTACCAAAAGTAGATAAGTCATTTTAAGACATTAATTCTGTTGGGGATCTTTTGGAGTAGACTTGACATGAGAGGCAGCAATCAGGGAGTTTCTTCATCTATTCATGTTTGAGATCATTTTTCTTGTTTTGTTATTTTTTTGATCAGTGATTCTGAATAGAGTCAGTGACATTTCTAGAGATATATTTTGAGGAGCTATAGGGAGAAACTGGGAGATAAAATATGAAAGGCAAGGAAAGGGCGGCCTAGCATAAAATGGTAAAAAACAAAAACAACCTGGGGCTCAAACACACACATACACATATCCTGAAAGAGTGAAACTGAGGTTTTCTGATCAACAATAGCACTGTTTTCATTTTCACATAACTCTACAATGTATTTACTCATTTTTACAAGTTTTTGTCATTTTTCATATATATGACTGATATGTTTTAGGAATAATATGGTAGACACTGTGCTAGGTGTCAAGTATACAATGGAGAATTATTAAGTTTATAGTTTTCTGGGGGAATCCTATAATCAAACAAGTAACTAACAAGTAATAAGAACATCATTGAAAATAGCAGGGTTCCCCAAGAGAGAATAATAAAGTACATCTAATTTAAACTCAGGACAAAAAGAAGATGTCTAAAGAAATGATGTCTGAGCTGACATTTGAAGGATAAGGAGGAATTTTACCACTAAATAAGAGTGGAAATATGCATATATATTTGCATAACATACATATACATATATAGCCTATACATAGCATATGTGTAGATTCATGTCAGAAGAAGTTCAATTCATTTGGGAGACAAAAATAATGTTTCATTATGTAGTAATAATCACACAATGAAAGAATTTAAAAAGAAGTCACACTTCCTGATTAATGATATGCATACTGAAAAGTTTACTGTACTACTATTTGCAACTTTCCTTAAAATCCATCAAAGAAAAAGATGGATCAATGAAGAGAGAGGAAAATATAGAAAAATAGATATGTCACAAAGCAACTATAGCAATGTTAATTGAAAAATACAGGTAGTGGCACATGGGTGTTCAGTAAATAATTCTTTTGATTTATTTTCTCCATGTTTGAAAATTGTGAAAGATGTAGAAAGAAAAAACTTGTGTTATTAACACATGTTTTTGAGGGAATTTAATGCAAGAATGCAGAGGGTTAGACCTCTGACTGGATAACCTCCAGTCAGTGGTGCTTTTAATGTCTCATTATTCTGTGAATAAAAACATCAAGAATTTAGTTTTGTTTCAAAATATAGTTATCTCCATCAGAGCACCTGAACTACTGGACATAGAACTCTTAAATTTGAAAGAACTATATAAATTGGCAATGCATATTCCATTTTCTCTAGAACTTATGAATTAGTCATTGCAGTTACCCCTTAGTCCTAGAGCCATAAAAGAATTGTTCAGCAACTATGGTTAATTGTCAAAAGGGAAAATCAATAAAACTGAAAGATTTTGTTCAATCTAGTCCATTTTCAACAGAAATAATTCATACTACTAAAAATTTCTACTTTTCATTGCTAAGTGTGGCTTACGAGTGTGATTTAAGGAAAAGAAAGTGGGGATAGTATTTTTATTATTTTCAATTTAGTCCCTAGGCTAGGAACTTTGCCTTGATTATTATATTTAATTTACAAGTACTCTAACAAAATTAATATTGTTATCTCTACTTCAAATCTATCATTTGGATAGAAAAGGAGGAGACAGAAGGAAGCTCTCTGGTTTCTCTTCTTAAAAAGATACTAATCCTATAGCTACATGCAAGAGAATGAAACTGGATTATTGTCTAACCCCATAGACAAAAGTAAACTCAAAATGGAACAAAGACCTGAATGTAAGTCATGAAACCATAAAACTCTTAGAAGAAAACACAGGCAAAAATCTTTTGAATATAAACATGAGCAACTTTTTCCTGAATGTATCTCCTCGGGCAAGGGAAATAAAACAAAAATGAACAAATGGGACTACATCAAGCTAAAAAGCTTCCGTACAGCATCAGCAGAACAAAAAGGCATCCTACAGTATGGGAGAATATATTTGTAAACAACATATCTGACAAGGGATTAACATCCAAAATATATAAAGAGCTCACATGCCTCAACATCCAAAAAGCAAATAACCCGATTAAAAAATGGGCAGAAGATATAAACAGACATTTCTCCAAAGAAGAAATTCAGATGGCCAACAGGCACATGAAAAGATGTTCCACCTCACTAATTATCAGGGAAATGCAAATTAAAACCACAATGAGATATCACCTCACACCAGTTAGGATGGCCAACCTCCAAAAGACAAGGAGCAACAAATGCTGGCGAGGATGAGGAGAAAAGGGAACCCTCCTAACACTGCTGGTGGGAATGTAAACTAGTTCAACCATGGTGGAAAGCAAAATGGAGGTTCCTCAAAAAACCAAAAATAGAAATACCATTTGACCTGGTAATTCCACTCCTAGGAATTTAACCAAAGAAAACAAGTTCTCAGATTCAAGAAGACATATGCACCCCTATGTTTATTGCAGCACTATTTACAATAGCCAAGATATGGAAGCAACCTAAGTGTCCATCAGTAGATGAATGGATAAAGAAGAGGTGTTACATATACACAATAGAATACTATTCAGCCATAAGAAAGAAACATGTCCTACCATTTGCAACAACATGGATGGAGCTAGAGGTTATTATGCTCAGTGAAATAAGTCAGGCAGAGAAAGACAAATACCAAATGATTTCCCTCATTTGCAGAGTATAACAATGAAGCAAAACTGAAGGAACAAAACAGCAGCAGACTCACAAACTCCAAGGGACTAACAGTTACCAAAGGGGAGGGGTGGGGAAGGGTGGATGGGGAGGGAAGGAGAAGGAGATGGAGGGATATTATGATTGGGACACATGGTGTGGGGGGGATCATGGGGAAGACAGTGTAGCAGAGAGGACGAGTGGTGAGTCTATGGCATCTTGCTACACTGATGGATGGTGACCACAGTGGGTATGTGGGGAGACCTGATAATATAGGTGAATTGTTTTTCATGTGAAACCTTCATGAGAGTGTATATCAATGATACCTTAATTAAAAAAAAAAGATACTAATCCTATCAGTTCAGGATCCCACCATCTACCCCTAATTATTTCCTTAGAAGCCCTATATCGACACAGTCACACTGGGTGCTAGGCCTTCACTATATGTATTGGGGGTGAGAGGAGTGAGTTGAGGGACACAATTCAGTCCACAGCAAGGCTGAGAGAGGAAGAAAAAAGTTTTCCGCCAGTAGCCCTTTCTTGTTCTCTCCTCTGTAATATGTCGACTCATTTTTATATAGTTTGGATAAATATTGAAGAACTAAGACCATATTATTAGCCTCCATGAGGTCCTGAATTACATTCCTTTTTGGTTTTAGACAAATACCTTATTCTTAGAGATGCCAATTTATAACTAGAGATAGATAGTATTTGTGTTTCTCCAATTAGCTAAACACCCTTTTTTACTTCTTTCAGTCATTCTGAGAAACCCCGAAGTTTTATCAGAAGTAAAAACATACTCAAGTGTGAGTAATGACTCCAGCATATATTATATATTTGAGATCATTAAAACATTTATTTTGACTTAGACCATTTATCAAGTGAAACAGGATAGTGATTACATGTTTAGATGTTTTAAGGAAAATAACTTAATAGTGACATTGCAAATTTAAATTAGTTTTTTTCTTTGTCATTTATGAAGACTGATACACTATGATGAACACATATCAACTTATAATCAACTAAAATATGATTTTATATTACAATTGGAACCATGAAGATTGAAAACATTTTAATGAAAAAGGCCTTACATATTCCCTGGAATAAATAAAAGACACACTGGAATTTATTATCATTTACTGCCAGGGGAGAATCTTCAAGACAGAAAACTGCAATATTCTTATAACAAATTTATCAGATCATAATCCAATTGTACTCAATTTTGAGTTGAAGAATAAACCTTCATCAATAGTCATGGGTCAATAAATAATACTTTAATTTTCTAGAAAAGTTTTAAGCAATTAATATTGGATAACATATCTAAGAAAATGTTATTAAAATGTCTACAGAAATACTTTAAATGAAATAAAAAATAGAGGGTACTATAATAAAAATACTTAATAATATAGCTTTTATAGAAAATTTCTGAAAGGAGAAAAAGGAGCTCATAATATCACAGGTAGTATAACTAGTCAAATTTGTGCATATGGAATAATTACTGAACTACTGGAGACAAAGGTAAATGAATATTTGGCTTCAAAAACAAAGTTGTGTTTTTTTTTTTTACTAAAGCACCAGTCATTTAGCATGATAATAAACAGCTTCAACACTAGGAAAAAGATGAAAAATCCCAAATCTCAAATCAAAGAAGATATGAAGAAATATCAGATGCATTAACCAAAATAAGATTTTGGTTTTAACATCTGTAAAAATAAAAAGAGCATAGGTCCTGATGACTCACCATCAATTTTCATTCAAATCTATGAATAAAATGATATGTACTGAATTCAGTTTTGTCAAGACAATATGCACCCTCTTAGAAAAACAGCCTATTATCTTTCTCTCTCTCTCACATCTTAAAATTAAATAAAACAGAATAAAGATAGAAAAATCTGTATTGTCCAAATCTATTCAATTATATGCAATGTAAATACTAGGCTATTTTTATGCTTCTGTATTTGCTGTATTTACCATGTTAGACAAACAAACAAAATAAACCAGTCCTTTAACCTCCATTGCCCCTCAAACGAAAAGCTGTAGATCCTGTAGTAGCTTTCAATTAAATAAACAGATATTATAGTACATTAAATTGGCAGAGTATTCTTCCTTGGATCATACTATATTTGCATTTTCAGGCTTTACTATTTTAGATCTTCCATTCATATAATGGATGGAAAGGGAGTGGATAAAAACAAAATTGAAAAACACAAATGAAATGCATGAAAAATCTATACTACCAAGATCATATATCTTTATATAAAATTACTTTCTTATTTAAGTTCAGAATAGAATTAAAGGTTGAGATACTCATCCTTCAAATTCAGATTCTTAAGATATTTTTCTGAATTACTCAGATTAGAGGGACTGCATAAAATCAAAACAAAACACCATTGCTCCAAACTGGCCCATAATCAGAGCTCTTTCATTGTCTGCCTCCAAAGTATATCATTCAAGCGGTGTCTAACGTGAAAGCTACTCCCTAGGTTTGTGCAGTACATCAGATCTACTCATGAATGGACCCATAAGCTCCATTAGGCTTTGTGATGCTCTTATGTAACACAGTGAAGTTCATTGAGGTTCTATCTGTATTTCCTATCAGTCTGTGGAAGAGGTTAAGTAATCCTGTAATTTGAATAAATTTTCTTGAGAGTGGGTCAGAAGTTACTGATGGATAGTTAGTACATAAACAGTAGCCCTTGCAATTGTATAAACTGATCATACTAGCCTTACCACAATATATTATGGGAAATTTAGTGATATAGTATGAGAGATTTATGGATTTTTAATATTGTATGAAATAGGGCAACCAATCATTCATATATAAGACAACTTTTCTTCCAAGAGCTTCAATAAAGAGCAACATTTTGAGGATATTTAAATACATGTAAAGATACAAATTTTATTGAATGCTTTTATTGTAGTGTTGCCCAGATAAAGAACTCAATTGGTTTGAAAATCATCAACAGGTAATTTGAATATGCTGCACATATTGTGGTTTAATAAATGCATCAAAATGCATTCCTTTGATTGGAAGCTGCTTACTTTGATATCAAAAGTAAAAATCATCTACTTTTAAGAAAAGTGACACCTGATTAAATATAATTTTACAATCAAGAAAACATACCAGCTGCATGGTGACACCCTCTTCAAAGTGAAATTCTGTAAATGAAATAACCTGCTGCTCTGAGGTCATCTGGCAAATGTTTGTGAAACTGAGTCATGTCATGTACTTATTCAATTGGGGATTAAGATCTCCAGTGTACAAGACATCCTCTTGGATTCTGTATATGAGAATGAGTTAACACAGCCCATTCCCCCCAAAGATTATATGTTAATTGGAGAAGTACACGAATGCCTATGATGTTAAGTCCAGCTGTAATACATACAGTATAGCAGTAGCATACATCGTGTGGAAGTGTTCAAAGGAGAGACAAATTCTTTTCAGATTCAGGGAGATTTTAATAAGGGACATAGCATTTTAATTGGGGATGTAGAGTAGAAAGCATTTTGACTGGTAAAACTTAGCAGGAAACCCAACAAGGAAAAATAAAAATTTAAGTCACAGACTGATAAGAGCAAAACAGTTTTGATTAAATATAGGATAAATTGAAAATTACTAATTAAATTATTAACTATTATTCATTGTTAGGTCATTATTAATTACTCACTAAGTTAATCATAAATTAATAAAACTAACAATTGGACATAATGCTAGGTAAGTACATTAAAGCCAATGAGCCTGGACATTATCTAGCAGCTAGTTGGGAGATGTTATACATTTTTCTCCTTCAAAATATAATAAAAAACATTTGGATTGCTGTGCTACAAAGAAACCACCTAACTTAAGAGAGGTTCAGTTATTTCTCAAACACATTTTCTTGCTTATCAATTAGGCAAATCATTATCTCTAGTTGAAATCATTCCTTTGCGCTCTATGTCAATTGGCAAATTACCTACTGGCAACTCTTGGTGCCAACTTATTTTCTGCCTTCAGCCATTAGTCACCCACTATGATTTTTTAAATTTGGCTCTTCAAGGTCCCATTATCTTCTTAATTGTACAAACCAGAAAATTATGCACTGTTTTTATTCTCCTTTTTAATAATTATCTTACTGCATAACAAATTGTCTCAAAACTTGGCAGCTTAAAGCATAGTGAAGGATATTTTTTATTGTGTGGTATTGCCACAGAGCCTCCTCAGAGTAGCAGCTAACTGTTGGCTGCACTCTCACTCCTCTTAAAAGTTGAATGAAGTTAGAGGATCTGTGTCCAAGTAGGTTCAAATCATGACACTGTTGTTCTGCAGCCTTTCTTGCAACCTAGACCTTTCCATAGGGCTCCTCATGACATACAGGTGGTTTCCCCCAGAGAAAATGATCCACAGAGAGGCTGTGTGTCCAAGTGGGAAGATCTTTTACAGTAGCATCTTGGAAGTGACATATCATCCATTCTTCTGCTGGTCACACAGACCAGCTTTGGTATAATGTAGGTGGGAACTACACAAGGCTGTGAATATCACTAAATGGGACTTGATTGGGGCTGTCTTGGAGGCTGGATACCACACTCCTCTCCTCTTCCTCATCTGCCCAAGTCCTGACCATTGTGGCTCTGAAATAACTCAGATATCTGTAACTTTTGCTCTAATGCTCAGGGCTACTTCTTCATTTTAGACCTTAAGTTCTTTCTAAATTACTTCTTTGGTAGTTGGATCCTGTACTTCAGATCTCTTCCTTTCCAGTCAGTTCTCCTTTTTTTTTCATTGTGAATTTCTAGCCACTAAAAACTCCTACTTAAAACCACTAATTCTCCCCATTAACTAGAGAAGAAGGTCCAAAATGCTTAGTTTAATATATAAAGGTCCTCAAAGATTTGGATTCTGTTTAAGTTCTAGTCTCATTTCCTGCTACAGGTGACTTCAATCCTGACTTCCCTTCAACATAACTTTAACGTAAAATTACTTGCAGTTCTCTGAGCGCAAAATGCTTTATCATAGTTCTAAGTCATTACAAGTGTTGACCATCTCATTACAATGTCCTTATCCTGTCTGGAACCCACTTAGTCATTTTTCATTTATTTGAAGCCTTTGCCAAACCCCAGAGACAATTTATTCAGTCTTTCTCTATGCCGTGGTCATTACTGAACTCATCATATTATATCGAGGATCTTCCCCAACTGGGTGGCACAACTTTACTGTTCCAAGAATGGCTTTCTGGCTCTCAAGGATCAGGTCCCAGGCCACTTGCCTTAGGTAGCCAACAGTCTATCTATCCTAAGGGTTATTGCAAAAATAGAATCATTGGTTCTCACTGAAAGGATATGAAATTTTTTTTAAACGTTCAATAATAGCTTTTGTTAAAAAATGTGGAACACTTCACGAATTTGCATGTCATTCTTGCTCAGGGGCCATACTAACCTTCTCTGTATCGTTCCAATTTTAGTATATGTGCGGCCGAAATGAGCACAGGATATGAAATATACAGGAATATTCTTAATATTTAGAGTTGAATATATAATTTTGTCTGTGTTTTAATGACTTGTAAAACTAAATAATTCTGATTGAGGCTCAAACAAAATTCCAGTAATATTCTTCATAAACTATTTAATTTCCTTATTTATTTCCTTCTAAACTTACTTCTTTTTAATATAATTATTGAAAATAAAAACCCTAAATACAATTAATCTACTATTATTCCTAAAATTATTATTAGAAAGCTAAATTTAAAGTGGGACTTAGAAACAAAACAATACCATTAGGACCTTAATGTGTTTTCTGAGAAAATTTTACCTTTTAGATTCTTTAATTGTTAAAAATGTTAAACCTTTTTTTAGTTTTTTAAGACTATAATCATATTTCAACATTTTTTAAAAAACACACTTTTCTTTCCCTTAATAATCAAATAATTTCAGATTTCCTCAAAGCATACTAGATTCTATGTTGAAATTATATTTTTATGTGGATATAATGCTCTTGATGTTTTCTTGATAGAAATACCGTTCTTTCATTTTCCTGTTATGGTAATCAAGAATGTGTATTATCATATGATACATTATGTTTTCAGTAAGAAATTTGTGAAAGAAAACACACTGCATACTGCTTATGGTCTGTGTTTTTCACTAATTATTCAAAGGGTATTTTCTTTATTGAGCATCAAACTTAATTACTTAATTATATAATAGACCAGAATGGCTTTGAAGAAGCTATTCCAATCCATGAAGTGCATAATATGTTATGAAAAAAAATGCTCTAATTACATAATTAACTGATAAAATGGATTGGGCTTCAAAGGACATACATAATGCAGATGTTTAAAAAATGTAATCACAGAACTACACTATAATCCATATTGGCCAAGGGCATAATCAAGATTTTGTTTTACTTGTAAATTTATGTGTAAAAGACTGGAAACTAGGATATATAAAGCTAAGAAGAATTTTTAGAAGACACCTAGACATGGACTTGGAATAATTAAAATTATGAGACAAAGATAAACATGAATGCTGCTCTTGAATGAAGTGACACTTAGAAGGGAATGTGTACCCCTTGGAAATAATTGTAATCAAATATTTACTGAGGTCCCACAGAGAATATGGCACTATAGTACCTATCACAGGGTTATAAGGCTTTGGTTGCCTGGAATTCTTACTCCCACAAATAGCTGGTTGAATTAACAGAGGCCAGGAACCCCAGGGTGACTCCTTATGAAGTCATGTCGTCTCTCAAGATCTCAGTTTTTTCACCTGAAAAAAGAGATGATCAATCTGATGGCCTCTGGGATTTTTTTCTGTGTCTGTGATGTTTTTTTTCATGCTCCTTTACTGGAAATGAGGAATCAGATTGTGACAAAAACAAAAGGCAGCTTAACAAGTAGTTGAAAGGCAGCTTTGGAAGATATATGTGGATAAGCATTCTATTTACAGATCAATTGTTCAAATCTATGATGAAACATTTCTTCAGATGGGATAAAAAAAAGCAGGAAGTAAAGTAGTATTCAGATAGAACATAAAACAATGACAGCAAGTTTAGAAAGGAATGAGGAAATAAAAGTAAAGCACCAATCCTTATATTTCATAAAATTATAACAAGTGTTTTTAGGCCAATTTCTCTTTCTGTGTATCACCCACAATAATATTCTACTTTTTCATTATTACAACTCCTGTTATTGAAAATTCCACAGACTGACAAACATGGTTCTATAGCTGTAGTTAAAGTGCTTGTATCTAGAGGGGCTTCTAAAAATGGCTCAAAATATAGACATTTAGGGAATCACAGCAGGCTGTATCATGGAAGTATGCTTGATTAGGCAATCCTTTCTGTGTCCTTCAAATTACACCACATGGATAGATAGCAGTGCTCCCTGAGATCTTCATATTTTTAGAAACTCCTAAGACCAACAAGAGACTCCTAAGACAAATGGTAGAGGATAGAAGAGTGATTTTCTAATCAGTTACAGGGACTGAGCATGGTCTATGTAGGTAGATAAAGTGATGTGAAGAGTGGACTCTTGTTTTGAATTATTGAAGACAGGTAAGACAAGAAGATGGTCTACTAATAAGAAAATAAAAGAGTGGCTTGAAGAGGAATTTGAGTAGGTGTGATCAACTGTGTTGAGACTTTTTGTTTGTAAGCAACAAATTTTGTGGACTACACTAAGCAATGAAATAGTCATATAAAAATACATATCATGTCAGGGTACACAAAGTCACAATTCCAAAGATGAACAGGAGCCATTGTGTCACTGGACCTCATGGGAACTAGACCTGGAAGGTAATTCAGGGCCCCAGGAAACCCTAGAGATGGAATCGTTCTTTCTGTTTCAGCAATTGCAGTTCAGTTCATTTTTCCTTAAGCTGGTCTCCAAAACAAAACTGTCCCTTTCTTGTGTCAATATTCTAATAATTGGATTTTCTCAGTATTTTCCATATTAAATGCCTGAAAGTACCTCTCTAGTCTAAGCAATTGTCATCACACCCAGCTTCAGCCAGAATTTTGTGTTTACTATCTCATCTCTTAGACTACCAACCTAATCTCCAATGTTTCACCCTGCCTCTATATTCATTTCTCCAGTCATCAAATACCAAGCTCTTACATTACTTGGTTTGTTAGTTAGTTAGTTAGCTGGGAATAATGCAGTAGGCTAGAAAGAAAGGTCTTTGCTGTCAATGACCTTATTCCTTAGAAGTGGGAGACAGCTCTCAGAATGATAAATGTTTAAAGAATAATAATTAACAAGTAGTAGCAACTGCTATAATATGTTAGAGAGATTACTTAGCTACTTCTAACTGGGAAATCAGGGAAAGCCAGAAGGGCCGAAGCAGTGAGGAAGCAGGAACATCGCAGGGATAAGGTCTTAGACGTAGGCAGTGTCCAGAAGATAGTCTTCCCTAAGTACTAATGGGAAAATACTTGCCCACTCCAATGTTCTCTCATCTCTTTGGTGGTATGTTCAGTCCTGACTTTCATTTACTCATTCAAAACCATTTTTTGATTGACTGTCAGGCACTGTTCTATGTTCTGTGGATACAGTCTTGGAAGAAAACAGATAAAAATCATCACTATTATGGAGTTTGCATTCTAGTAGTTGAAAAGAGGCAATAACCAAAAGTAAGCAAAATAAATAATTACTTATCCTATTTTTGCCTTCATTCTAACTCTTAGACTACTTATCTTTTATCCTCTGTAGACTGTAACTCATCAAGAGTGTAGACCACATTTTGGTTGTATATTTATTATCATTCGCTGCACATGTCTTGTATATGGAGAAAGAATAGAATATTTGGAGAAACACCATGTTTGGACACATTATATGTTTCATGTGGTTGTATCTGTGCTCTAGCTAGCTATGTAGCCTAGAACCAACCTCCTCATATCTCTGGAATTTACTTTTCTCAGCTATAAATAAGGATAATAGTTTATTAATAGCTGTTATAACATTTGTGTAAAAATCATATGTTCTACAATGTTTCTTCTAAACTAAAAGGATATATATTTTATTACAATTAATGCTAATTGAAATTCACTGATAAAATTGCATTTACTATACTAAAGTCTTTCATTTTTTCAGAGTCATTTTGAATATGATGTTAGTTTCACTTTGGGATGTATTAAAGGAAAGAGCAATCTAATTGTTCTCAGCGCTTTCTATTCCACATAACCCTAGTGAAATCTGCTTGTATCATGTTTCATAAGATTAGACAAAATAAAATGTTAAGCACAGAAGTTTCAAGAGTAGAAAATTACTTTTTATGCCTTTCGGGAGGATGTCTAAATGAGAAAATGTACTTCCATTTAAAAATGGATGGATTTTTTTTTTTCTGTAAGATGATGATAACTCCAAACTGAGTGAAGTCAGGGTCAGAGTTTTTTGGAAATTGAATACAGCTGGCTGATAGTGAATCATCTGAATGAAGGACATAGACATTCCTTCTTAGTAGTGTTCTTTTGTGGCAAAGCTATTGGAAATTATATCCAAGTTCCTTAGAAGTAATATTATAGTGCTTGTTAATAAAGCTGGGCAGAAAAGTCAAATGATATCATACATGGGAATGCTAGTTAATATTTTAAAAATATTGTTCAAAAGCAAAAACTTGAAAAATTTGACAGTATCCTTGATTCAAGTAATAGAACATACAACTTAACAATGAAAAACTTGATTCTTTTAAAATAAAAAGTACCAGGAGAAAGCACAGAACATTATTTTGAGTAAAAAGTCCCTTTCAAAGACAAAGGCTTTAAAAAAAGTAAGGAAAAATTGCTGTGATATATATGATTAAGATAATCATATTTGATGATTAAAAGTTTTTTTTCCCTTTTTGTAATATTTCATTTTAGACACTCTGGTCTTCCTTACATGCAAAAGAAATTTCCATGGCTGATTGACAAGAAGTTTATCAGAAAGCAAATAGCAATAGAAAACATTCACAAATAAGTTGAATACTAGGCAGCTTCGAGTAAAAGTAATGGTATTTCCAAGCTTTCCTTAAATACCAGTAATAATGTTTTTGGAGTACTTAGCTACGTGTACTTCTGCAAAATACTGGAAGTGGAATATAGTGCCTTAGGGGTTATTATTCAGAAAAAAAATGATCATATTGAGTCATTTACCCTCTTCCCTGACATCAGAGTCATGGAGTAAATTAGGAGTATAAGAAGATAAAAGAATATATATGTAATAATAATTCATATGTGTGAATTATAATTCATAGGTGTGAAGCTTTATTTATTTGTTTATCTCTATAATGAAACTAAACCCTGACACTTGATATATTTTTTATTAAAAATAGGCACCTAGCTATTCAGATATTTTACTATTTTTTTAAGAAGTATAACTTTTATCTCCATTATCCAGTATTTGTCAAATTCCAAATGCATTTTAGACTCATACCACACCCATCTTTTACAGCTCACTCGGTGGTTCTTCTGTAATTGCACTTTGTTTGCTCTTTTTCTTAACTGATTTCTTTGAAGACATCATATTTAATAACCCCCTCTTCCTCTCTCTCCACACACACACACACACACACACACACACACACTCTCTCTCTCTCTCTCTCTCTCTCTCTCTCTCTCTCTCTCTCTCTCTCTCACTAAGACATACATTTATGGTATGGTGAAAGTAAAATTCTGCCTTGAAGGCATGTTGTGAATAACTATCCAAAAATATTTACTTCTAAACATGCTAATTTTTTGGAGTTTTGAGAGAAGTTTAAATCCTTGTAGCCAGAATGGGAAAATAGTCTGTTCCCTATTTATGTAAATATTCATTTATTCTAACAACTATATACTGCTATAATTAGAATTTTTTAATTTCTATTTAAATTATAGCAAAATATTTTACATTATGTACAATTTATTACAATAGAGTGCCTTGCTTATTTTATGAAAAAATAAAAATATACACCCAATATCAAAGAGTTCAAAGAAAGAAGCAGTGGCATGATCAGGGTCTTGAACAGATAACTCTGGCATTAATTAATTAATTAATAATCTTTTATTGTACACATATTTTCTTAATCACTGTGCCAAAGTACTGGGCAGAAAGTTAATGTGAAACCCATGATGTTATAGTATAAAGATTTGAATTTAGATTTAAATTCAAAATGCATAGCATCTGGGTCAGCCAAAGCAAATGACTTGAATGGAAATAATATCTAACTTACCAGACTGTTATAGTGATGAAAGGAGATGATGTTTGGAAAGAACTCAGTAGCTGCTGAGAACACAAGTCTTGGGCAAACAGTACTACCTGTATTACTATTATTTAGAGATGGACTTGCTTTCCAGAAGGTTGGCAATCAACCATACCTGCACTGTATGAGAGAGGCTAAAAGAGCTGTGAACAAAAGCCCTGAGACAGCCTGTCACTGAGGGGCACAGTTCATCGCAGCACCATCCCAGTGCTGTGATGACTGCAGGCTTTATAATAAAGAAGTAAGTAAGCCCACACATTTTCAATGTTGTGGTCCCAACAGCTACAGTTTATCTGAAGATGATTTGCCCTCACTTATTTGGTGCTCTTTGGCTATATGGACTTCAGAGTGGTCATTTTAAAAATGCACCAAATATTTTTGGAAACTATAAAATATAATATCTAAAATAAAACAAGATAGGTATTTAGAGTTCATTCTTTTAAAGACATTTCTATTTCTCAGTAGATATTTTACCATAAAATAATTAAGTAGGAAAAGGCATTTGAAACTTTCATTGTTTGCCAAAATCACTCAGTAGAGTAGGAACTAGAACACGGATCTTCATTTCATAGCTGGCTCGTGGTCCTGAGCAATCCGCCCTAATGGCAGTTTCATTTATTTGTTGTTTAATCCAGCTTTTTGTGTAGATCCTAGATTCAATGATATTGCAATGTATAAACATGTGAAATATTTTCTTTTCATCAATCCCAGACAAGATTTTATTATGTGTTACTTACAAAGCAAGGTTTGCTATTTTCAAATTGATTTCGACACAAAAGTTGAGAAATAAGAGAAAGTGCCATAGCGAGAATAGTGGCAATGATTTTCTCAGGTTGGTAGTCACCCTTGACCCCCTACTGTTGACAGGAGAGCACTTTCAGACAGGTGGGTCCCCAGGGCCACTCAGCAAAGTAGTAATAAGGAATGCATTATGGACATCTTCCACTTTGTGAAGAGGATGAAATGCTGAAGAGCTCAAGTAGAAAAAAGAGTATGCAGAGAAATGGAATTAAAATGACTGACATTATCTAGCCAACTGAGGAAAATTACAGGGTAGTCAAATAGATAACGATTTACTGCCCAAGTTTCTGAATCTTTGTGATTGAGAACCAGAAAATGCCTTCTGAGACAGCCTACAGTCAGGCTCCATCACACATCTTTTGGGAAGAGGGGATCCTGCAGCCTGTGAGTTCAGTCCTCATGAGCATTAATATCTAAGTAGGTAATCAGTTTAAGGTATTATATTAGAATTTCAGATAAACAATGAATATGTGTTTACTGTAAGTATGTCCCACATATTACACAGAATATACTCAGAATAATCATGTGCATATTAATACTAAAATACTAAAAAAATCATCTATTTTTATATGAAATCCACACTTAACTGAGTGTCCTGTATGTTTATTTTAAAGCTGGCAACCCTACTTAAGAAACTGTATGTCTTTAGAGTGTTTCTTGTTTACTGTGTATGGAAAAGGGAGAGGATTTTTCCCTCTGCCTGATGATGATAGTGGCACGGATGGATGGGAGGGGAACTGATATTAACTATGAGATTCTATGTTCTTTTAAAATACTACTTGGAAGAGCCACACTCTTTTCTCTCAGTAACCATGTTACTTAATTACCAACCTCCCAGGTTTTAGCAGAATAATAATTTTCATTCACTGAAATTGAAGGTAATAATTGTAACGATTTTAAAGACTAACTTTATACCAAGTAATGTGCTCGGTGCTTTAAAGCATGTACCTTTTTATGTAGTTGCCCCATAGTTGTATGAGGTAGGGTCTTTGATCATCATTTACAGATGAACAGACTCAGAAAATTCCTGTAATTTGTCCAAAGCAACAAAGCTAGTGAACAAAAGTTGTGTGTTGTTGTTAATGATGATAATGTTAACATTGACTGAACACAAAATTTGAGGAAATTTGTAGTAGGCCCTGATACTAACAATTTCACTCTCATTATCTCCATTAATCTTCATAGCAACTTTGTGAGGTGACTATCATTGTACCAGTTTTATAGGTAAGGAAACAGAAGTTTTGAATGATCGAGTATTTTATTTGTTCATGGTCAGACAACCAGTAAATTTTGGAATTAGTGTTAGATGCCAAGACTGCTTTAATATAAATCTCAACCACAGACGCATGGTCTTCAGTAATTTCTAAAACACTTGGAGCCGTGTTTAAAAATGCGAATTCCTACTGAATCAGAGTCTCTGAGGTTATGACCTGGATGCCTCCAGATTAAATGCACCTATTATTTTCCCAGTTGATTCTGATACTAAGTAATGACATGTAAAAATACTTTTCCAGACTCAGTGATAGCTCTGCATCTGATTCTTTTAGACAACTTGCATGAAACTCACTACACTTAGGGCTGCCTCATGGATAATGCTGTGCTTTCTTCTTAGTAAAACAAGACAGAAAAACAAAACCCAATAACCATCTCAGCTCTTTTGGATTATTTCACTATTCTGGCATCAAAGACTGATGTACTTCTCCAATGTGTGCTCAATAATGTCCACTTTACAAAATAACATGTTTTATAGCAACTGCATTACTTATCCCTAAATTATTAGTTTCTGTATTTCATCAATGGCATATTCTTCAAATAATAAAATAATACTTCAGTCACAGAGATTTAGGCAGACATAGTTAAACAGCAAAAACTCAGAAAGACAGCAAATTGAGATACTCAGATGTTTTGTCATGGTAGGAAACAGGGAATATGGAATTCAGGATTTCTGAATAAGGGTAGTAGAATTTAACAGACTCACTTAACCCAAGAAGGACTATAAAATCCATTAAACTATATCCTGCCAAGGCCCACACACGGTAATTTGTAGAAAACATCTGCAGAATCCTTGACAATTCTGGGAGATAATCAGCTCCAGAATTTCATGGATTTCTAAAATGAAAACCAAGAAGAGTGATTTTTGGAGGTATTAGGAAAACTGCTCCATCATTTTAAAGACTGAGCGCAGGACAATATAAAAGAGAGAGACTGAGTTTTTGCACTTGTTCTTTGATTCTGATATAAGGACTTGAATTGTATAACTTGTGATAAGAAATATAGTCAAGAATAGAATGACTGCCCTAATATGGGTTAAACAAAAATATGGTTGAGAAGAAATTGGTATGTCACTTATTTCCATTTAACTTAACCTGTTCTACCCTCCTTACAATCCCTGGGCCTACCCAACTCTATGTATCATATGATCCTGTATTTTCATCTAGACATTATTTGATTTCCAGTATATTTTCTGGCCAGAAATAAATGTACTTTCCCTTGATTTTGAATGAAGGAGTACATGAACAGGTATTCAGTCAGAAGCAAAATAGAAAAAAAAAGACACAATGGGTGTAACCGATTAATGTTAAGTTCCTAGTATTAGTCCTGGGCATATAAACTCCTTCTACCCAGCTCTACCCACAAATGTCAACGTTGTTCCCTTTGTAATGTAGGAATACTTGGAAAAAAGACAACCCCACCCTCTTTGATTTTAGGTAGTTTTGATTTCTCTTTCTTAAAATGCAATAGATATAATTCAAAGAACAGTCTACCAGTACTTCCCTCACTTTCTCCCTTTCTCATACCATCTACCAATCGGAAAGCAAACAGGAAATGAATTTTCTACTTAGTGGCAAGTTGAAATGAATATTAAATGCATGTTTGATATCTGAGAGAAAAGAATTTGAACTATCACTATCTTTCCCACAGGTCTCTTTCTTGTTAATTGTACTAAGAAAATCTTCAATGCTACAATCTATACTACATCCAGCAAGGGAACAGAAATCTTGAGTGCTTTACGATTTCCCTGAACAGCCTTTCATCATGACTATCGTGTGAACTTTAAACATTTTGTATACAAGGTTATAATTATTGTCTTAAAAAAAAAGACTGCTTTATTTTGGTATCTTTTTCTTTCTCTAGACCTTACCTCTTGTCGGAATATAATTCAGAATTTCCAGTAAGATGGAGTTTAAAACTTACTAAGCAATTGCAAGCATGCGCACAGACCATAGTAATGCACATTGCACCTCGATATCAAGATGAAAATAAAATTGCTTTGCTTGTGGTTGTTGCCAATTCAGGAAACAGCAATTATAGCAACTTTGAAGAAACAGCTGTGATTTACCAAAAATGACTCATTTGTTAATGCTGTAATAAATTATATCCACTGACTGCATTGAACATAACTTGTGCAATATAAAATGAGATGGCATTTTGGGTCTCAAAATAAAAAAGTCAAGTCTGGAGTCAACTGTAATGTACAGTTGTCCCTGTATATGTATAAGCAGTTGAGTTAACTATATGATATTAGAAGTTGAGTATAATGCTTTTTGTTAGTAGAGAATTATGAGTAAATACTCAATTTTTCATATAAGTAGAGAACTTTGAAGGTTAGAAAGCAAAGACTTCAGGGACCTGACCCTCTTACCAGCTGAATGGTTACCTAGATTCCCCTGATTTGTAAAAAAAAAAGGAATCCCGACAATCACCAAGTAGGATTACAATAAATAGTAAATGAAATAAATTAACATTTGGAATAGGATTTGAAAATAAAATAACCTGAAATCAAATATGCTCTAATTTAAAACTCAAGTGAAGTTAGCTAGAGGACAGAATACTTACACACAGTTATTTAATATCCTTGATCAAGGAATGGCTAGATATAGGAAGGCTGAGGTAGAATGACTGAATCTCCCCAAAATTCTGAGTCTTTTGTCAAATTTTAATCTTTACTCTAGGCACTTACTTAAACTTAACAATAGATAAAATCCCATCTATATGATTCACACTGTCTGAAATAACTGTGCAAAATAACTCTGTGCAACTTTCATAAAAAATAGAAATGAGTGTCTTCCTGAGGCCTACTACAAGTTAGACACTCTATTTAATGGCCATTTTAGAACAACCTACAAGAAGCTGGAGCAATCAAATGGTCTCTGAAGCCTCAAATACAAAGTCAAGGAAAGAATGCGATCCCTGGGCTTGACAACTTGAAGCAGTGGCAAAAATAGACCCAGGATCAAGAAAGAAAGAGCTCAATAAAAAATGTTTCAAGCGTAATCTGAGAATAACTCTAAAACACAACTCAATAGGAAATTAAAATGTGTTTTGCAACATTATGTCAATCCTGATTTATGTTCAAACTCTTAATGGGCCATGAACAACACATTTAAGCTGCAGGCAAATTCTGGATATAATCTCTAGGATGCATGGTTTTTTGAGGGGAAGTACTACTATTGGGTTAAGCTTATTTAGTCAATTTTACATTGCAGGCTGTGAACATATATATTGGGCAAAAGACATCTGCTGCCTATCATCAGGAATAAAAGGTCAAACACTTCTGCTACTATATCTTAGTATCAGAGTCACTAAAGAAAATACAATGCAGTCAAGTAGTGGATGGAGCAATACTTCATTCACACACAAAGAGACAGCAATATCTGCTCCAGTAATGGGCATTAGTCCCCCATAGCCAGCAGATCCCTCCTGACAGCCAGTTCAGGGTAATTGGCTGGTATGCAGTCCTTTTCTGCTATAGCAGAAGGACACTGTCCCCTCTCCACGGGGGACAAACACAGTAGTGAGATTGTCCAGGGGCCATGTAACACTCATGTTTAAGCAAAACAAAGGAACACACATTGAGTCTGAAACAAGAGGAGATACTCCCACACAAGGTAATACTTGTGCAGGCTGTCAGGGCGCCTCATCTCAGGGTAAGGAAGTATTCTGGGCTCAAGGCTCTGACTGGGAAAGCCCAAGGAGGGGCAGTAGGTTGCATGATGGTGGCTTTTGCAACACCATAGTTTTCATTCCCCAGGAAATGAAGCTTTGATAGACATACAAATCTGTCACTCAAGGAGGTAACATAATGGCATGAAATCAAGTAAGGCTTTCATGTGTATGTATTTAAATAGGAAATACTTGCTTACCTTTTTAAGATCATCAGATAAGAGAAGAAGAAAAGCATATTCTAGATTCAGTTGTAGAAATACAGTATGATATTTTAAAAATTTAAATTTACCATGTTTTTATTTTCTTGTAGAATAGTATTGATGTTTTAGTTTAAGATGACGATATAGGAAGATTCTGAATTTACCTCTTTCAATAGATACACTGAACAATTTGGAACAGCTATATATGGAAAAATTCCTCTTAAAAAACCTAAAGGCTGGCTGAGTGACAAGTACAAATTGGGCAAGTGAGGAGAAAACCACACTGAAGCAGGTAGGAGAGCCTGAGACAAAATCTGACCATAAACCCCATCCCACTTCCTGCTCTGCACAGAGGCTTACTGAGGCCCACTCCCAGTCTTTCTCTGAAGGAGGCCTCTTTGCTTGTCCTAGAGCTTCAGCCTGAGGAGTAAGCTTTTAAGATTTTGCACATATCTAGTGACACACAGAGATGTTATAAGGAATATAGGCTGTGGATGCTCTCTTGGTGTTTTCTCTGCCCTGCTCCAGCTCTCTAGTGTCTCCAAGAAAGAGTTTATACACTTATCTGGAACCCCTATTTTCATCACCACTGCCCAGGGGCACCTCCAGATTGCCTGGTTCTGGTAGCCAGTGGGGATTATGCTTTTGGTCCCACAGGAGTCTATATATTTGGCTTGTTTTAAAAGCTGCTGTCTGAGGGTATCACTACCAGTCAGAACAAATCTAGGTGCTGTGATCCTGCCCTTTGTTAGTGTCTTGGCACATCCTCAACTACTCAGAGCTATTAAAAACATAATATCCTGCTGGCACAAGGCCAAAGGCTTGAGAGACAACCAAGAAGTGGGGAGGTGATGATAAGACTCACCTACATGAAGCCACTCTTTCAAGACAGGGAGAGAGGCAGTTGTTTCATCTAGGATGTAGAAATCAACACAGAGAATCAGGATAAAATAAGAAATGGAAGAATATGTTCCAAATAAAAGAAAAAGATAAAGGCTCAGAAAAAAAATTAATGAAACAGAGATGAGTAATTTACCTGATGGGGTTTAAAGTAATGCTCATAAAGATGCTCTCTGAACTGGGGAGAAGAATGGATGAACACAGTGAGAACTTCAACAAAGAGATGGAAAATATAAGAAACAAAGCTGAATATAATAACTGAACTGAAAAACACACTAGAGGAACTCAACAACAGACTAGATGATGCAGAAGAAAGGATCAATCAACTCAAAGACCAAGCAGTGGAACTCTTGAGTTTGAGTAGTATAGACATTTTACTCAGAGCAATAAAAAAAAAAAAAGAAGACAAATGGTGAAGATAGCTTAAGAGACTTAAGGGAAAATAGCAAAAACAACTAACATTTCCATTATAGGGTTCCCACAAGCAGAAGAAGAGAGAGGGGGGCAGAAATATTATTTGAAGAAATAAAGACTGAAAACTTCCCTAACCTGGGGAAGGAAACAAACACCCAGATCCAGGAAGTCCAGAAGGTTCCAAGTTTGATGAACCCAAAGAGATATGTGCAAAGGCACATTATAATTACAATGTCAAAAGTTAAGACAAGGAGAGAATCTTAAAAGAAGCAAGAGAAAAACATTGTTACATGCAAGGGAAACCCCATAAAACTATCAGAAGATTTTTCAGCAGAAATTTTGCAGGCTAGAAGGGAGTGGCATAATATACACAAATTCTGAAAGAAAAAAACTCCTAACCAAGAATACTCTACCCAACAAAGTTATCATTCAGAAATGAAGGAGAGACAAAGAGTTCTCAACACAAACAAGAGTGAAAGGAGTTCAACTTCACAAAATTGGCCTTACAATAAATGTTAAAAGAACTTCCCTAAGCTGAAAAGGGTATTGACTAGCAACAAGAACATATATGAAAGAACAAATCTCACTGTAAAGGTAAACATGTAGTGAAGGTAGTGGAGTAATCATTTATAAAGCTAGGAGGTGATGAAGGTTAAAAGGTAAAAGTGGTAAAAATAATTGTGATTATAATAATTAGCTAAGGGATATACAAGATAAAAAGATGTAAAATATAGAGAGATGAAAAAAGGCATTTCAATCAAATAACCAAAAAAAGGCAGGAGTGACTATATTTACATCAGACAAAATGAATTTTATAATAAAGATTATAATAAGAGACAAAGATGCATTTTATATAATGATAAAGTAGTCAACTCAACAAGAGGATATAACATTTGTGAATATTTATGTATCAGCATAGGAGCACCTAAATATATGAAGTAAACCCTAACAGAACTAAAGGGAGAGTAGATAGGAACACAATAATAATAGGGGACTTTAATATCCTACTTACATCAGTGGATAGATCATCCAGACAGAAAAAATCAATAAGGAAACATTCACCTTAAACAACACATTAGACCAGATGGACTTCACAGGTATTTACAGCATATTCTATTCAAAAGCAACAGAAAACACATTCTTCTCAAGTGCACATGGAACATTATCCAAGATAGATGATATGTTAGGCTGCAAAGCAAGTCTTATTAAATTTAAGAGGATTGAAATCATACCAAGCATCCTTTCTGACCATAACAGTATGAAAATAGAAATTAATAAGACAAAGAAAACTGGAAAATTAACAAATACATGAACTTTAAACAACATGCTATTGAACACTCAATGGGTCTAAAAAGAAATAAAAAGACCAATGAAAAAATGCTTTGACAAACAAAAATGGAAAGATTCTACAGATTCAGTGTAATACCTGTCAAAATACAAATGTCACTTTTTATAGGACTAGATCAAATAATTTGTATGGAACCACAAAAGATTCCCAAATAGCCAAAGCAATATTGAGAAAGAACAATGGTGGATCTATCACACCCCTTGATTTCAAACTACAGTACAAAGTTATAATAAGAAAAACAATATGATACTGGCACAAAAACAGACACATAGATTAATGGAACAGAATAGAGACCAGAAATAAACCCATGCATATATAGTCAATTAATTTACAATGAAGGACCCAAGAATATGCAATAGAAAAAGGACAGTATCTTTTAAAACAGTGTTGGGAAAATTAGATAGTCACATGCAAAAGAATAAACTTGGGCTACTAACTTACACTATATATAAAAATTAGTTCAAAATGAGTCATGGGTATGGATATAAGGCCTGAAATAATAAAACTCCTAGAAGACAACATAGCTGGTAAGCATTTTGACATAGTTTTTGGAGATGATGTTTTTAATCTGACAACAATAGCAACAAAAGCAAAAATAAACAAGTGGGACTGCAGCAAAATAAAAATCTTCTGCAAAACAAAGCGAACCATCAACAAAATGAAACAGCAACATCCTGAATGGGAGAAAATAATTTGCAAATCATATTATCTGATAGGGGTTAATATCCAAAAATATGAAGAACCATACAATGCAATATCAAAAATTTTTTATATTGATTGCTAATTATATTGCCCCTTAATCCCCTTCACCCTCCCCACCCATCCTCCCAAAACCCTTCTCTTTGGTAACCACCAGTCCCTTCCTGAAGTCTGCAAGTCTGCTGCTGTTTTGCTCCTTCAGTTTTGCTTTGTCATACAACACAAATGAGTGAAATCATTTGGTACTCGTCATTCTCTGCCTGGCTTATTTCACCGAGCATAATACCCTCTAGCTCCATCCATGTTGTTGAAAATGGTAGGATTTGTTTTCTTTTAATGGCTGAATAATATTCCATTGTGTATATGTACTACCTCTTCTTTATTCATTCGTCTACTGGTGGACAAATGTTGCTTCCATATCTTGACTATTGTAAATACTGCTGATAAACATATAGGTGCATATATCTTTTTGAATCAGGGATCTTGCTTGTTTTTGGGTAAATTCTTAGGAGTGGAATTACTGGGTCAAATAGTATTTCTATTTTTAGTTTTTTGAGGAACCTCTACATTGCTTTCAACAATGGTTGAACTAATTTACTTTCCCATCAACTGTGTAGGAGGGTTCCCCCTTCTCTGCATCCTTTCCAGCATTTCTTGTCTCTTATCTGTTGGATGTTGGCCATCTAACTTGTGTGAGGTGATATCTCATTGTGGTTCTGAGTTGTATTTCCCTGATAATTAGTGATGTGGAGCATCTTTTCATGTGCCTGTTGAACATCTGAATTTCTTTGAAGAAGTGTCTGTTCAGATCCTCCACCCATTTTTAATCAGGTTATTGCTTTTTGATTGTTGAATTGTGTGAGTTCCTTATATATTTTGGATGTTATTCCCTTATGGGATAGTGGTTTACAATTATATTCTCCCATACTGTAGGATGCCTCTTTGTTCTACTAATGGTGACCTTTGCTGTACAAAATCTTTTCAGTTTGATGCAGTCACATTTGTTCATTTTTGTTTTTGTTTCCCTTGCCCGAGGCAATGCGTTCAGGAAAAAGTTGCTCATGTTTATATTCAAGAGAGTTTTGCCTATGTTTTCTTCTAAGAGTTTAATGATTTCATGACTTAAATTCAGGTCTTTGATCCATTTTGAGTTTACTTTGTGTATAGAGTTAGACAATCCAGTTTTATTCTCTTACATGTAACTGTCCAGTTTTCCCAACACCAGTTGTTGAAGAGGCTGTCATTTCCCCATTGTATATCCATGGATCCTTTATCATATATTAATTGACCATATATACTTGGGTTTATATCTGGACTCTCTATTCTGTTCCATTAATCTATGGGTCTGTTCTTGTGGCAATACCAAATTGTCTTGATTACTGTGGCTTTGTAGTAGAGCTTGAAGTTGAGGAGTGTAACCCCTCACCCACCATCCCAGATGTATTCTTCTTTCTCAAAATTGCTTTGGCTAGTCAGGGTCTTTTGTGGTTCCATATGAATTTTAGAACTATTTGTTCTAGTTCTTTGACAAATGCTGTTGGTGTTTTGATAGGATTGCAGTGAGTATGTAAATTGCTTTGGGCAGGATGTCCATTTTGATATTAATTCTTCCTATCTATGAGTACAGATGTATTTCCATTTATTGGTGTCTTCTTTAATTTCTACCAGGAAAGTTTTGTAGTTTTCAGGGTATAGGTCTTTCACTTCCTTGGTTAGATTTATTCCTAGATATTTTATTCTCTTTGATGCATTTGCAAATGGAGTTGTTTTGCTGATTTCTCTTTCTGCTAGTTCATCATTAGTATATAGGAATATAACAGATTTGTGTGTATTGATTTTGTATCCTGCAACTTTGCTGAATTCAGTTATTAGGTCTGGTACTTTTTTGGTGGCTTCATTAGCATTTTTTATGTACAATGTCATTTCATCTGCAAAATTGAGTTTAACTTCTTCCTTACCAATCTGGATGCCATTTATTTATTTGTGTTGTCTGATTGCTGTGGCTAGGACCTCCAGAACTCTGTTGAATGAAAGTGGGGAGAGTGGACATCCTTGTCTTATTCCTGATCTTACAAGAAAAGCTTTCAGCTTTTCACTGTTAAGTATGATGTTGGCTGTGGGTTTGTTGTATATGGCCTTTATTATGTTGAGGTACTTACCCTCATTACCCATTTTGTTGAGAGTTTTTATCATGAATGGATGTTAAAATTTTTCAAATCTTTTTCAGCATCTACTGAGACGATCATGTGATTTTTGTCCTTTTTGTTGATGTAGTGTATGATGTTGATTGATTTTTGAATACTGTACCATTCTTGCATACCTGGAATAAATCCCACTTGGTCATGATAGATGATCTTTTTAATGTATTTTTAATTGGTTTTGCTAATATTTTGTTAAGTATTTTTGCATCTATATTCATCAGGGATATTGATCTGTAACTTTCTTTTGATTTTGTGGTGTCTTTGGTTTTGTTATTAGAGTGATGCTGACCTCACAGAATGAGTTTGGAAGTATTCCCTCCTCTTCTACTTTTTGGAAAACTTTAAGGTGGATGGGTATTAGCTCTTCTTTAAATATTTGATAAAATTCAGCAGTGAAGACATCTGGTTCAGAGATTTTTTTAGGTAGTTTTTTGATTACCAATTCGATTTCATTGCTGTTAATTGTTCTGTTCAGATTTTCAGTTTCTTCCTGGAAGGTTGTACTTTTCCAGAAAATTGTCCTCCTCTTCTAGGTTATCTGATTTGTTGGCATTTATTTTATCATACTATTCTCCAACAATTCTTTGTATTCCATGGTGTCCACAGTGATTTTTCCTTTTTCATTTCTGAACCTGTTTTTGTGTGTACACTCTTTTATTCTTGATGAGTCTGGCTAGGGTTTTATCTATTTTGTTTATTTTCTCAAAATAACAGCTCCTGGTTTCATAAATTCTATTGTTTTATTCTTCTCAGTTTTATATATTTCTACACTGATCTTCATTATGTCCCTCCTTCTACTGACTTTGGGCCTTATTTGTTCTTATTTTTCTAGTTTCATTAATTGTGAGTTTAGACCATTCATTTGGGATTGTTATTTCTTGAGGTAAGCCTGTATTGCTATATACTTTCCTCTTAGAACTGCCTTTTCTGTATCTCACAGGTTTGGGGGTATTGAGTTGTTGTTTTCATTTGTCTCCATATATTGCTTGATCTCTGCCTTAATTTGGTTATTGATCCATTGATTATTTTAGAGCATGTTGTTAAGGCTCCATAGGCTTGTGGGCTTTTTTATTTTCTTTGCAAAATTTATTTCAAGTTTCATACCATTGTGATATAAGAAGCTGGTTGGCAAAATTTTACTCTTTGAATTTATTGAGGCTTTTTTGTGGCCTAGTATGTGATCTGTTCTGGAAAACGTTCCACTTGGGAAGAATGTGTATCCTCTGCTTTTGGGTGGAGTTTTCTACAGACATCTATTAGGTCCATCTGTTCTAATGTGTTGTTCAGTGCCTCTGTCTCCTTACTTATTTTTGTCTGGTTGATCTGTCTTTTGGAGTGAGTGGTGTGTTGAAGTCTCCTAAGATGAATGTGTTGCATTCTATATCCCCTTTTAATTCTGTTAGTATTTGTTTTACATATTTAGGTGCTCCTGTGTTAGGTGCACAGATATTCATAATGGTTATGTCCTCTTGTTGGACTATCTCCTTTACCATTATGTAAGGTCCTTCTTTGTCTCTTGTTACTTTCATTGTTTTGATATCTATTTTGTCTGATATAAGTACTGCAACTCCTGCTTTTTTCTCCCTATTATTTGCATGAAATATGTTTTCAATCCCTTCACTTTTAGTCTGTGTATGTTTTGGGGTTTGAAGTGAGTCTTTTGTAGGCAGCCTATAGATGGGTCTTGTTTTTTATCCATTCTGCAACTCTGTCTTTTGAGTGTGGCATTCAGTCCACTCATATTTAGGGTAATTATCAATAGATATGTACTTATTGCTATTGTAGGCTTTAGATTGTGGTTATCAAAGGTCCAGGTATAGCTTCCTTACTATATAACAGTCTATCTTGAATCTCTTATTCTGCTATTGAACACAATCTAGAGATTCTTTTTTCCCTTCCCTTCTTCTTCTTCTTCCTCCTCTACTCTTTATATATTAGATGTCATATTCTGTAGTCTTGTGTATCCATTGACTTACTTTGTGAGTAGTTGATTTAATTTTGTATTTCCTTTGTAATTAATTGGTCTTCTGCCTTTGCTCTGGGTTTATTTTCTCTGATGACAGCTATTCAGTCCTCAGAGCATTTCCATTGAGATAAATCCCTTTAAAATTTCTTGTAGAGCTGGTTTGGTGGTGGTGAATTCCCTCAACTTTTGCATATCTGTACCTTGTTTAATCCCTCCTTCCAATTTAAATGATAGTCTTGCCAGGTAGAGTGCTCTTGGTTGGATCCCCTTCTGTTTCATTGTATTAAATGAAATGCTTCATTGCATTCATGGCACTCCCTTCTGACATGTAAGGTTTTGCTAAGAATTCTGCTGATAGCCTGATAAGGTTTCTTTCGTAAGTGATCTTTTTTCTCTCTCTGGCTGCTTTCAATACTTTCTCCCTGTCTCTGATCTTTGCCACTTTAATTATTATATGTCTTGGTGTAGTCTTCTTAGAGTCCCTTGTTTTAGGAGATCTGTGCACTTCCATGACCTGAATGACTATTTTCTTCCCCAGACTGGGGAAGTGTTCAGCAATTATTTCCTCAAAGAGACTTTCTATCCCTTTTCCTCTCTCTTCTTCTTGTGGCACCCATATACTGTGAATATTGTGTTCTTTAGATTGTTTGCACAGCTCTCTTATTATTCTTTTATTCCTAGAGATCCTTTTTTTCTCTCTGTGCCTCAGCTTCTTTGTTTTTCTGTTCTTATTTCTGTTTCATTTACTGCCTCCTGTACCTCATCTAATTTACTTTTAAATCCCTCCATTGTACTTTCCATTTCAGATACTGTATTTTTCAAAGTTACTATCTCTTTCTTGGATATCCTTCCTGAGATCTTGAATATTTTTCTGTATCTCCATGATCATGTTTTTGACTTTTATTTTGAAATCTTTATCAAGACTATTGGTGATTTCAGTTTCACTAAGCCCTCTTTCTGGCATTTTCCCTGTAATTTTGTTTGGACCAAATTCCTTTGCCACTTCATTTTTTTAGGGTTTCCTTTGGAATATTAACTTTGTTTAAGCAGCACCCTCTAGTGCCCAGAAGCTCTACTCTCAGGAGCTGCCATGAGCCAAAAGCAATGCCAGGGATTGCAGGTGAGTGGAACCAGTGCCTGCCAGGAGGAAAGAGCTCAGCTGAAAGGATTCCCTGCCTTCCTGGCTGCAATGCCTGGCTCCTCTGCCAAGTCCAGTGGGCCATGCATGCAGGGAGGAGCCTCTGTGCTACACCCCTAACATGAATGGGGCCACCCACCTGATTGACTGGCCTGATGGTGGGGCAGCAGGTGAGAGGGACTGGCACCTGCCAGGAGGAAGGGGTGGTAGGCTACATACCACAGTGAGGGTCCTTGGGGCTGCCTTGCCAGTATGGGGGCTGGAATATCTGAAGCTCCTGGGAGTTCCCAACCTGTTGGGCTGAACATGCCAGGAAGGGTTTGACCACCTGCCCTTTTTTCTTAGCAGCACACTCTGTGTAATCTTTGCCCCTCTCACTGCTAGGACATCTTTCAAACTGCCTGCCTTCTTTTTTGTCTGGGGGCGGGGGGTGGTCGTGCATTCTTCTTCTGCACAAGTAGATGTAATCTCAGTCTCTGAATATTCGGCCTGTCTTTGCTTTCCTACCCCACTGATCTCCAGAGCACCATGTAATATGGGTTCGTGCTCCTGGAGTAGATCTCCAGGGCTGAGTGTTCAGCAGTCCTGGGTTTCTACTCCCTCCCAGCTCCATTTCTCTTCCTCCTGCCCATGCTCTGAGGTGAGAGGAGGGCTTGTGTCCCACCAGATTGCAGCTTTGCTATGTTTCTTCCCTTTTCTGTGAGGTCTTCTCTTTGTCCCCAGATGTAGACAGTCTGATATGCAGTCTTCAGGTCAGTTTTTCAGGATTAGTTGTATTTGCTATATTTTTGTGTTGTACATGATTTTGGGAGGAGTATTTTGCCTCACTTCTCATGCCACCATCTTTTCTCCTACCTCTTTATACTTTTAATTCTCCTTTCTCCTCCCTCTTTGCCCCCCTCTCTGTCTTTTTCTCTCACTCTTTTTTTCACTCTTTTACTATGCTGATTAAGTTTGGGGCAATAATGCCTTAAATATCATTAAATATTTTTCCCCTATGTATTTCTTAAAGCCTTTTAATGGGCTTTTTACTCTTGAAGGGATACACTGCATATTGCATTTTACAAAGAACATATTTTTTCTTGAAACTCATATTAGTATATGAATATCAACACATGAATGCATCATAGAATGGCAGTTGGGTAAGCATAGGCTAGTCTATGCTATAATAGAGTTTCAT